>PVKA01008077.1:30841-74698 GCA_004027165.1 Ctenomys sociabilis | reverse complement strand
GGTGATAGCCTTGAGTTACATCTCCACTACTGAGATATAAAAGGGGACAGAGAATGTGGACATGATATACACAGGTTCTATTTTTCCTTTGTTCTCCTCCCCTCCCTTCTGCCCCTCTTCCCCTTCTTTACAAAAACTTTGTGGCATTTTATCTTTCTTTTGTCATTTTTTTCATTCCTTTTCCTTCCTTTCCCCCTCTCTACTCCCTTGTCCCCCTTCCAATTTGAGTATTTTTGCCTATTTCACAATATTTATCATACATTTAGGTCCTAATGTACATTTTCAGTTTCATATATCAGAGAAGCAATGCGATATCCACACACGTGTGTCTCATTGATTTCACTGAAGAGCATGGCTTCTAGTTACACCCATTTACCTATAAATGTCTTAAATTTTACCCTTCTTCATGGTTGTACTCCATTGTATTTTTTAAAAGTCCACGTTTTCTTTATCCATTTGACCTATGACTGTGTTGCCTGCATGCTGGCAGCACAGTTAACACATACTCTTGGCCCTAAAATGACAGAAAGGGTAAGAATAAAGTCTGTGGCCCTAGAGGGATCCCAAATTCACTCACTCTCTGTGTGCCCAGGCTGCCCTTGCGAGCCACTTTTTCTCCTGGGAGCTGTTACCAAATGAGGGGTTAGAGAGGAGCCGACTCAAAGGGCAGGAACTGACTTTGGTCCTGAAAAAGTGCTACAATGTTTACAGAACGCTAACCTGGAAATGGGCTGCCAACCCAACGTAGAACTCAATCTGGCCAGAAAGCCAAACAGACCAGATTTCTCAAAAGCCAAACATCTTCTTGAGTGCTGGAATCACAGTGCTTCTACATTTGGCTTAAGCTGTCTCCAGTGCATTCTCAGACTGTAAAGAACAGCCTAGGGTTTACTGATGATTGTCTTCTATTTGCCAATCTTCTATCTCCTTCATGTCTTGAAATGCACAAAAGCCCATCAGTCATCAATAAAAGCACAGATATGGACAAAATCTCGTAAAATGAGTGACCTTTTAAATGCAATGTTTGTAAAAAAAGGAAATCATACCTAATCAACATTTGGTTGTCCCTGCCTCACCAAAGGATTACAGTACAAGAACTGCAAGATTATAAGATGGCTAAGCCATGACAGTGATGGATTTTTATCTCTTTTTATCTATGTATTAAATTAAAATTGGATCTTCATTTTCTGAACAACTGAATAATTGCATAACATCAGTGTCCTGAAAAGTCTAGAAGATTTTGAGAGGAGTGGCTCTGTTTTGATTTCTGAATTACATAATTTCTTCTTCTTCTTTTTTTTTTTTTTTTTTGCAGAACTAGGGATTGAACTCAGGCCCTTACACTTACCAGGAGTGCTTATTCTACTGAGGTATCTCACTGGTCCCTGAATTATATACTTTCAAAGAGACAAATACAGTAATCTCACAGATATAATTTTATAAATCTATTTTCAAGTTCAAAGAAGAATCACCTAATGTGAAGTACCTTTCTCTGGAAAAAATACAATAATCCAAACTAGAAGTCCTTTTGCCTTTCATATATTAATGTCTATGTCACAGAAAAACATCAGCCACATTGGCTGAGCACTTATTTTTCTTGGCACTGGCTTCAGCTCTCCTTGGCACACTACTTATTCCTTATAGCCATCTTACCAGACGCAGACCACAGATATCCCCATTTGACAAAATGATAAGGAAAGAATCTGTGCTGAGAGTTGCCCCCCCTGGCGTTCAAGGCCACCCAGCCATGGTATGGTGAGGCACAGGTGGAGCCCGCTCCGATCTCAGGCCTCAAGCAAGGAGACCTCCAAGGAGATGACAGTAGGCCTTCAATGAGTCCAGAAAATGTACAAAACTTCTATTTTTCTTTAAAACATTTTCAAAGTTTTCCCTCAAGTTTAGAAGCAGATGACATTCAGAAGAAAAAAAAAATGCTTTCTTTCCATTTCTGTGTTTCAGAATATCTAAATTGACTCACTCCTAATCTTTAAAATTTGTACATTTCACACCAGGAAAGACAGTCTAAGAAGGGAACATTTTATTCCCAACTGACATTCTGGGTTTAAATATCCTTTGCAACAGTTTTGTTTTGAAAGATCTCAGTGGTTGCATATGAACCTGCCAGATGTCAACAATGTGTCTGCCATGTACGATATCCCCCAAAGACTAAAAATACTTCTTACTGATACAGTATTTGGAAATAACCAGCAAATGCCATTGGAGCTGCTGCATTGCTAAGTGTCTATGTAAACACCTCGGAAACAACAGATGTTCTGGGTTCTTATTGTTCCCTTTGAATAACAAAAGGATGGGGGGAGCTAATGCCTCCCTTACTTTTCCACATCAGTTCAGGAAAAATCCATGGATTCCCATTCTCAAACCAACTTCGGGTCCTGGAATCTACCTGTGGCTATCGACAGGCTTCTGCAGGTGTTTGCCTGTGGGAAGCTGTCAGGAATTGGTCTAAATCAGGGCAAAGCAACTGACAGAAGGATATTAACTGGCAGGAACTGTTTTAGGTGTCAGAATTTCTTTCTGGGACACAGATATATCAGCAGAATCTGCACTCAAAAATAAATCACTGATGAGGACGATAGGAAAGGCTGTAACTGAGCTATGCAGACAAAGAGATACCTGGAAAAAGTGTAGTGATTGATGAGAAATGACACAAGACAGGGCCAAGAGAGAGAGATGCCCACCTTGCAAATGAGTGGCATTTTCAGTTACTCCAAGAAAAGGGGGAAATTTCAAGAAATTAGATGCCCAAAGCTGAGAGGAAATGACATTAAATATGAATAAATATAGAACTGTTGAATTACAATCTTAGTCATAGATGACTATCATCAATACCTTATATTAATAAACATTTTGCAACTTCTACAGCCCTTCTTAGGTGCACTTAACAGATTAGGTACCCTCGACTCAGAAGTGCTACCATGAATCTAGAAAAGAGAAGGGAAGGAAAAGGGAACAGAAAAGGCGATATTAGGAAAAGGAATATGGCAAACTGACTCAATGTAAACAGAATCAGAATCACCATGCCTAATGTGAGATGAAGCATGTTAATTTCATGAAGATATATGCAGGCACAAACTCTGTCTACAGCAGAACACTGGTTCTGGGAAAAAGGATTTGCTTGCTGCGAGAAGATCCACAATCTAGACTTGGCTCAGTAAGTTACCAACTGTATAAGTTTGGCAATGTCATTTAACATATTCAGGCCCATGATTCCCTATCTGCAAAACAGGAATAATAGGATCTGCCTTCTATATATGTAAATGCATTTATGGCATTATTTGGCACCTAGGAGCCATGCTTAAAATGATAATCAGGTTCTTCTGAATCAGTCACCTACAAATGTCTCTCAGCATTACAAATTCAAGTCCTAGGATCTCCATAAATTGATGTTGTACCCACTGTATAAGTAAGGAAAATTGAAATTGAGCAGTCACTCTTTAAATCTGTCATTAGGGATTAGGTCTTTGAACTGCTGATCTCTGGATCTTTTCACTAGGGAAAATAAATCATTTAAATATCGTGTCCAAAGTCACGCAGCTAAAAAGAGGGCGAGAGACAGCATTTGACACCAGGACTATCCAATTCTAAAGCTTGTGTTCTTTTCTCTACACCCATGAAAACTAAAAAATTCTGACATTTACTTTACTGTCTACCTTCTCTGGATTACAAATGACTGCCGCTCATTTGCAGATAAATACAAAAACATTATCTGTTAATATAGGAAGATAAAGTTTTGAACCAGACATTGTAAAATTGGCATATGCTTTGCCTTTATGGGAAAACCAGAAGCTCACCTATATACATGTACTGAAAATAAATTTCAGTTTTGGTTCATGAGTATTGATGAGGTACAGTCCAATATGTCTTTAAAATGGTATATTCAATTTTGTTACCTGAGTTAAGGGGTGGGGCTGGGAAAGATAGCAGTGTAGTGAGCATTTCTTTCCCTTTCACTGGTGCTAAATTGCTGTACATGATCACATAGCCAGAGGGGATAGCTTAGTGAATTACGCTTCAGGTTTGCTAGTCTAGGCTGCTTAAAACCTCAAGTTCTAATCCCAGCAGAGTCAGTGTGACTCTTCAACTCCTGAGTTTGATCAATTAAACTTCATAGATATTTTTTATTATGTAAGGGACTCAAATAAAACTTTTTAACCCCGAATATAGTGTACCTTATGGAGACTCTAAATACTCTCCACTTTTTTATTTTAGTATTGAATGTTGGGCTTACTGTTTCTAATACCTTCACTACAGTTAGAGAAGAAATCATGTGAAAAATCACAAATAAGATGAGAATATTTGGGCAGAATCATGTACTATATTATGTATACATGTGATCTACTAATATTAATGAAGGAATGGGCCCACGAAACAAAGATATACCCACAATAATATGACTTTAGTCACCACTGAGTGAATGACAACCAAGTGCTTGGCATGTGTCATGAATTATCTATGCACCACCCTTGCCAGGTAAACATTTTTACATGCAATTTACACAGAATTCTAAATGTCTTGTTCAGAGTTACTTGAACAGAATGGAAGAGATGAGATTTAAATACAGTCCATCAGAACCTAAGCCCGTGACGTTCCATTTATCTACATGGTCCTTGAATTACTGTGTATCTAAATTAGCAAATAAGAATGAAATCCAGGGAGGTCACCCAACAAGGAATTGTGAATTAAAAGCCCCAGTCAGGAAGGTAGCAGGATGTGTGGACTCAGGGAAGAAATCTGGGTCACATTGTCATCTTGTTACATCACCGCTGTCTTTAAAGATCTAGTGACCAATCTTCCCACTGATACCACATCTCATCCACATGGTGAGTAGGCAGCCTTGTGGGCATGGAGAAGAGCCCAGTGTGGGTGGGTATGAGGGTGTGATACCCTTTAAAAATGTCACAGGAAAAGTCCTCTACTCAGCGGAGTCTTTCCTCTATTGAAATGGCATGACATGGAAAACTAGGACTCTGGAGTTGTATTCCCATGGAAGTATGTTCTTTTATATCATGCTTTGTTTAATTGTCTTCCCATGTTTTTGTATTTCTTTGCCATTAAGAAAATCTTCAACCCTCATTTCATATCTTTTCACCCATCACATGCCCATCTCACTGTAACATGCCTACAGTGCTTATGGTTGTTAGTGAAATCATAGGCAAAATTCATAATATTCCATGTTTTCTTATACGAGCAATACCATACATTCAGGAATGAGAAACACACCATAGTGGGGAACAGCACTGAAAATGATCTTAACAACTTGAGACATGCTGACTTCATAGTGTTTGAGAAACACCCAGGTAAAGAAGGAGTCTAGGAGTACGCAGGCAAGCATGTATAATAAGCACATGTGAGTAGGAAGAGAAGGGCAGCACTGAGGATCTAGGCTTGGAGTCACTAATAGTGAAAGGTAGTTGAAACCATAAAATAGAAGGATGAATGCACAAGAGAGAGGCGAGAAGAGAAGGGAGAGGGAGGGAGGGGAGAGGGAGAGAAGGGAGAAGAAAGAAGGAGAGGGAGGGGAGAGGGAGGAGGGATAGGGGAGAGAAAGATGGGAGGGAGAGAGAGAGACCATAAAGAAGAGTTATGGATCAAACTCTTCTTTCCCATTGCTGGGAAATTAAAAAAGAAAAAGGAGCATTTTAATTTTGATGGTTAGACAGAGATCCAGAAGAGAACAATAGCAACAAGAAAATTCAGTTTGAAGAGCAGTGCTTTTCAAAATGTGGTCTCACTTTTATAATAAACGAGCTTTATAAATTAAAGTAAAACTGGCTTGCTAATTTGTACTGTGAATCTTTAAAGAGGATTATGGAATACAGAGCTTTCTAAAATTATTTGACCGCAGAATTCTCACATTCTTACATAAAACCTATTCATATCCCTCCAAGCCAGTATCTGTTGGAGCATACTTTGGGAAATCCTGGGTGGTAAATTTCTCTGAGAAATAAATTGTCTGTGACATCAGCGCAGCAGAGAGATCCTGCGTACTGCAGACTCCATGGGTGAAATTTTGGCTGTTACCAAGTCAGTCATTGGTTAACATTATAAAAGCACTTTTATTGAAGCAGTGAGGACAAATGAAAGGTGGCAAAGCATCGCTTAATAGGGGTGGTAAATCACAGCATTTAATTGTACATCTTAGATATGAGCAATTTTTATGTATTAATTATATCTCAATAAGATCTTAAAGCCATGGTGTAAAATCAGTAGATGTTGATCCATCTTTCAAGAAACTTGGGCCTTCCACCACACCAACTACTGAAGAACAGGAGCCATGGCCCTCCACTATCCCATGACTGTGGGCCTCAACAAGGGCCACAAGGTTACTAAGAATGTGAGCAAACCAAGGCACAGCTGGAGTTGCAAACATCTAACCAAACACCATGTTCGTGTGGGACATGATCTGGGAGGTACGTGGCTTCACTCCCCATGAGCGGTGTGCCATGGAGCTGCTCAAGGTCTCCAAGGACAGATGTGCCCTCAAGTTAATCAAGAAAAAGGGTGGGGATGCACATCCATGTCAAGAGGAAGCATGAGGAGCTGAGCAATGTACTGGCCGCCATGAAGAAAGCAGATGCCATGAAAGACTGAGCCCCTTGGGAATAAAGCTTTGCAGAAAGTTAAAAAAAAAAAAAAAAAAAGAAAGAAAGAAAGAAAGAAAAGAAACTTGGGTTTAAAAAACTCACAGGATGTAATGGAGTGTGTAGTATTAATAGAACAACTTTTCAGGATAAGACAACTTTATGAAAGTATATAGGCTGAAAGGAAGAAAAGAACAAGGGAGAGGGAGAGATAGAAACCTTCAGAATATTTAGGGTGATGGAGTCAGAAGGGTAAGTGCTGGCCCAAGGTCCTAAGGATATGGAGAGGCACCAGGCACAGGATGAGATATGAGAAGCACTTAAAAGTGAAGCAGCCATCTCTGAAAATATAGAGGAGGAAAATAACTCTAGTTAGGAGGAATGGGCAAGGCTCCACCCAAGAAGCAGCTCTTGACTTGGATCTAGATGAGCAGAGAAGCAGAGAAGAGAAGGATAGAGAAGACAGAAGCCACCCCAAGGAGCAGGAGCTGAAAGAAGTGGTACAGCAACAATGAAAATAAGAGCGTGCCCAAAGAAGGACATGGGGTGCGGAGTTCCAGCATGCTTCATTTACTAGCTAAATATTTCTTTATGGAAAGCCACTGATTCCATGAAATACAATGTGTAATTGACTATGAGATTCATTGATTTTTGTTTTTTTTCTTTGAGTAATTTATAAATTATTTGACTGTCATTATTTAGTTATATAGAATTTTCAGTTAAGAAGAAAATAAGTGTAAAGAAACACAATTCACTTGGGGTGAATTGAGGGGTGCAAGTCATTTGAGATAAGCTGGTATAGAAATTAAAATCTTGCGAGTAAAAGAATTAAATGTTATGTATTTTGCAAATTTGGAATGAAGAACTACATCAAGAATTTATGCAAGACCACTTTTAGGAAAGAGAAGTGTATGATAGATCTGAATAAGATTATGTTTTCTTCCTTGATAGAATGATATTCTTTTTCAGACAAGAAAATGAGAGATGTTATTGCTGATTATTGTTTATCACTTAAAATATGTAATCATCAGAATTTTGACAATATTTTTAAAACAATTACTTTGAGTTTTTTTAAGACTATGCCATTCAAAACAAGATCTCATTAACCACTTTCTCTCTCCCTCCCTCCCTTTTTCCTTCCTTTCTTCCTTCCTTCCTTCCTTCCTTCCTTCCTTCCTTCCTTCCTTCCTTCCTTCCTTCCTTCCTTCCTTCCTCCCTCCCTCCCTCCCTCCCTCTCTTCTTTCCTTCCTTTTTTCTCCCTCCCTCCCTCCCTGCCCATTCCCTCCTTCATTCCTTCTCTCCCTCCTTTCCTCTTTTTTTCTTATGTATGAATATTGGGATTTGGATACATTCAGAATTTATGCAAAACATTTTGTTCCAAGCGTATTGCATAAACACAGGCTTCCTAGCTATTTTACATTTGAATATTGTATTTAAGTGCTTTCGTCAGTCGTCTGACAAATGAATAGCAGAAGTGAAGTTTTTCTGCTCTAAAAGTGATGTTTTAATTATAAGATGACTTACTGTATGGCTTAATGAAGCAACATTATTAGTGTAGTTTAGCAGAAAGAGATAAGTTGTTCCCTGTCCCAAACAAGTATTTAAAGAACAAATGCTAGGTAGTAAATTGGTAACCTATGACATCACCATCAGCCAGCATCCTACAGATACAACAAGACCATTTAAATATACATGTCTTTAATTACCATAAACAGAGGGATATGCAGTTTCATTTATGAGGTAAAAGTTTAATAGAAATAGACCTCAAATCTCACATTACTTCAAATGTATAATTTTAGAGAGTCTACCTTTATTTGACATGTATTCTGCTGAAAGAAACAATGGAGAGCAATTCTTTTATATATTATAATGGGCATATAAGAAAGAAGGTATGAAGTGTGTGTGTGTGTGTGTGTGTGTGTGTGTGTGTGAGAGAGAGAGAGAGAGAGAGAAACTGACTTACATGTCTCTTTAAGTAGCAAAATAAAAATGAAGGTCTGGAAGGTCATTTTTCATTAGGTTATAAACTGAGGCAATAGACAGTTTGACCTACAATTAGCTGTTCTGTCGAAGGGCTATTTCCGTTTCACATGAGGGACTGTCTCCTCCAAATACTGGAAAGCCCTCCTAGCCCCAGTTCTTAGACCTCTCACCACCACTATTTCCCCACAAGGCTGCTCTCGCCTGAGGGTTCCTGGAATTCACTCCGTGTCTTTGGGCTGCGCCCAAGTTCCACATTTGGAGGTCATCCCTGGATATGTTTGTCAGCATCAGCCTCACAGTCATACTCCCAGCTTTTCTTCCTATCAGAAAACTCCATGTCTTTGTTAGGATTCTTAATATATTATTAGACCTACTTACTATATTTTCGTTTTGAATGAGAAAAAAACGACTTTGATTCTTGGAGTCATTATCTTATTCATTTTAAATTCAGTCTCCTTAACCACAGTGAACAACTTTACCAGTAACTGTAGTAGTTTGCCCTTTAGTGTATGTATTTTGTTTTTTTCAGGGAAAAAAATATTGACCTTCAAGCAATAGTCCTTCCTCTGATAATTGAATTTATTATTATCACTTCTTAAGTAAAATCCATCAAGATGTTGTCATCTTTGTTAAAGATCATTTTAGGCAGAGAAGAACAAAAAGTGAAGTATAATGCAACTGCATTAAAAATGAGGCACATAGACCAGCCCGGGAACTTCGCAACCGTTAGGGATTTTAGTTAGGTAAAAGCAATTTAGCTCTCTGTATGCTTCCACCTCTTACAGACCACGTGAAACAGACAATACCCACTGGGTTTTGGAAATAATAGCTCCTCATTTCTCCATTTTGATATCAGAAGAAACAGAGGTAAATTGTTTACATAATTTAAAATACAGCATGATCTATGCATATTTAACTTTGGGAACATCGCTAGATGGCAGCTGGTATTCTAAACATCATCGTGCATTTCACCCAGTGGAATGAAACACAGATTATTTTTATAAAATGAAAAATTGATTTTCCAAATTTAAAAATCAAGAAAAAATTCTTTTCTGGGTCAAAAAAAAATAATAATTTTGATAATCTTGAAAAGAAAAAAAAATGCTCACGCAACTCTTGATTATTTAGTAGCAATGATGAAGATGGGGCGTTTTTCCAGCCTTCCCCTATCCCACTGACTGCCTGTTCTGTGCCATGTGGTTGACACTTCAATAATCCCCAAGAGGAAAATGAAGCCGAGACAGTTCGTTTTGCTCCCTCTCCCCAGTCTTAAAGCCAGTTGAGAAGATCATCTGTGGAAACTAGCAGCTTAAGGTACAATTTTCAGATCATGGTGCATTTTGCTAGATTTTCATTTGGCTCTATAGGAGTACAAATGATAATGGAGATTTAAAACAATTGATAATCAACATAACATCTTTCCCAGTGCAAAAGACTACTGTTACAAATTTGTGTTTATCTTGACACTTTGCTGTGGGTCTGTAAGCAAGGCACCTCCCTCACTAACATGCAGCCACAAGTGTGACTGACCAAGGGGCCCAGCTGCTGGCTCTGAAACCCCTGAGTCCTCTGGTCATGCCAAGCTTCCCCCTGGCTACTCCTTGCCATTGATTAGGCCTATCAGGAATCCCTCAGTAGGCTCTTTCCTGAGAATACAAAGTGACTTGTGGTCATGGTAGGCTCAAGGACTGCCCCACGGCCTTGCCCAATCTTCCTGAGCGTGCAGCCATCTAAGATGCTTCCACTTGGACTTCTTGCACTCAAGGTCAGGCATGTACGGCAGCCTGACCGCTCTCCTTGGGATTGCTGTCCCCTTTTTCTCTCATAGGCTTTTTCCCTGATACAATTTTTCGATCCTTGCATGTTCTCATCTTACGTGGTCCCAACTTCTCCAACTACTTGGATTGCTACAGTCTGTAATTCTATGTGAAAAAACAGGTGTAGCAAAACATGAGTTAGTAATTAACAAAATACATTTAGACATTTCACTCTGTGTTTGTGTGTGTGTGTATGTGTGTGTGTGTGTGTGTGTGTGTGTGTGTACTAAGAAAGTTGCAAGGGCTGTAATATAGTGGGAAACCTATAGAAAGCGAAGATTTGAAGCAAAGCTATGAATGATGTGGCTAAAACATGTCAGCAGGCCTGGACAGTATAAACATCGTCAGTAGCACATGACATGGAGCACTTGCTGAACTCTTTCAGCTAAACAGCGATAGTCTCTTTGGCCTAGATATTGAAGAAAGACATCCTCAGAATCTCTATCACTGTCTGATTAACAAAAGAACAGTAAAAAGGATCTGTGAAGGCCACCCAAATAGCTCAGCAGATTAAAGCACCTGCAAGCAGGTGCAGGGGCCAGGGGTTCAATCCCCATGCCTGCCCCGCCCAAGGGGCATACTGAGACAGCAATGGAGACTGGGTGTGGTGACACACACCTGTAATCCCAGCTCTTGGGAGGCTGCAAACAGGTAATCACTATGAGTCTGATCTAGTAGTGAGACCCTGAACACCCTGTCGACCCTTCCCTAAAATACAAAAAAAAAAAAAAAAAAAGGCTTAGTGAATTGATTTCACTGGAGGAGAGGATGTGTAGGATATCTCCATAGACATCACCTAGATATAAATTTACAGTCTCTTCCTTCCCTGCTGTGTCCCAGTCCCAGGATGTCCGATGTTAGTTGTGGCGATAGCTATAAATGTTGCAAGTGTCCTCCAAGCCGCACAGGACTAGTAGAACTACCATTCAGTGAATTCTGGGTCACAGAGAAAGGTATTACCATTGCTTATCACAATCCTTCTGTGGCAAACACATTTCAAGTTCTAAACAAGAGACTCCAAACAAACTGTAAAACATGATCCATTCATAAGTTGGGTAATAACTGTGCTAATGAAGTGGGATATAGCCTCATTTAGAAAATTATTATTATTGTCATTAATCAGTTAGAGTTATTCACTCATAGCCTGATATATTTGGAGCTCAGCTTGATTTCTGTTAGGTCTTTTAACTTGTGGGTTTAGCATTATGTTCCTTGAGTATATTAGTTTCTGTGAATAATGTGTTGTGCTCCTAAATCCAACTTTAAAGTAGATATAGATGTCAAATGTAATGAAAGAAAAATTGGATCAGGCTTCAGGTGAGTCTAATGCAGTGATTCTCCAAATATGATCTCAGGACTGGCAGAAGCAATCTTCACTAGAAAGGAATTGACTGAAAATGCAAAGTAGAAATCCCACCCATATCTCTTACCTTCAAAATTCTGTTGTTGGGCTCTAGCTTTGCATTTAAGAAAGCTCTTCTGGGGATTCTGACCCTTGATTAAATTTGGGACTACACGTTTCCACTATCTTTAGGTAGAAATTATAGCAAGAATGGATCAATTAGTTGTTTCAGATGTCCTATATGTGATACTCCCTGCAAAGACTACAGTACTAAAATAGCTCCCAGAACCAGTCTTGTCTTTTAAGTTTTCCATCAAGTTGGCAAAACTCACAGAACTGGGATTAATAGAAAACCAATAGGACAATAAATAATTAAAATTGTACAAAATCAAACAGTACTGTAGGATATTCAAGCAAGGGGACTACATTCATTGCAGTACTTCTATTTGGATATGATTCATCATTTGCCTTACACATACATAATTAATATTGGTGGAAAGACAAGATGTTCTTCTGGTAAATGGAAGAGAGTAAAACTCTTCTTTTGGACCCCAAGAATTGGGCTGGGGTACACTTAATTGTGTTTCTATGTTGCTTTATCATCAGAGACAATGACTCCATAGACTTTTATTCATTAAACCATGCAGGCATTGCCATCATGAGAGTGAAGAGAAGTTTTCTTTTTTTTTTTGTATTTTAGGGGAGGGTCTACAGGATGTTCAGGGTCTCACTACTAGATTGGACTCTCAGTAATCCACTTGTTTACAGAGCTGGGATTAGAGGCACACATCACCACACCCAATCTCAATTGCTGTCTCAGTGTGCCCTGGGGGCAGGGCCGGCAGGGCACGCCAAGGGATGAACCCCTGGCCCCTGAGTCCACTTGCAGGTGCTTTAATCCTCTGAGCTATTTGGCCAGTCATGAGAGATTTTTTTTTAATGTTTAGCAGAAATCTCTTCCCACTGACTAGGAAAAACTCTTACAGCTAACTCATTAGTGACAATGTGGGACATGAAAACGTTTTATAAAGTTTAAAAGGTTATATGACTTATATTCGTTGTTTTTAAAAGTTTCACTGCTTCTGCATGCATTTTACAATTTCATTGACTTAAAAAATAGGACTATGAGGAGAGAAGGGTCACATTCACTTTGAAACTTAAAATAAATCTATTTTCTTATTGCTTCTGTAAATATGTCTGAAAATGATCAAGAGAAAAATCAAAAGTCCCAGATGTTCTTGAGTTCTCCATATAATTTTTTTAAACTTCTGAAATGTTATAAAATCAAATCCTTTTGAAAGGTGAATAGTCTCTCTCTCAGGTCCATAAACCTGACCCTAAAACTAAAAAGCTGATAATTTGTGCACTTTCAGTGGTCATTAATTCTTTTAAGTTACAGAAGTACCATTTAGTAAATTACCTTTTCCATGGCAGTAAATGACATCTTAAAGGCTCAAAGTGTTAAATCGCCTTCAAAAGGTGGTCAGTTTACTCCTTAATCACCGATAACATCAGCCCAAATAGCTTCAATTTCTTTCATGTCAGATTCTCATAAACATAAAACACTTTTATAGACATTATCAAATTCACCCTTAACTGATAGTTAGGATTGGGAGGGGAGACTGAGTGAAAGATTTAAAAACTTCTCTTATAAAAGAAAACTATGGTTTCAAAGAACATTTTAATTACAAATTTGCGTAATAATTGAAAAATAAAAATTATCCGAATGTTGCTTCCTTTTTTATTAGTCATGCTTAATAATGCTAATAAGGATATCCATTTTCATACTTCTTTGATTCTAAGATATGTTTTCAGTCTGGTATTACATTTTAGATTTTGGTCTAGGAAAGAATTTTCCTGAATATTTTTAGATAACTGTGATTATGGCAGAAACTCAGTAAACACGTTCATGAGGTATCTCCAGGGAACAGCTGTGTTTGCTAGAATGAGAAAGGATGGGATCTCATTGCTGAGCTGAAATTCATATCCATATGGCCAGAATGATGACATGAGGAAGATAAGCCCCTTTTCCACGTAAGGTAGGCATCTTTTTCTATTTGTGACAAGCTTAAGTCTAACTTATGTGGTAATCTTATTCAGAAGTCAAAATTAAATCTGGTTAATGAGCTACATTATCATTTCTCAGTAATGACTCAAATCTTTCCAAACAAGTAATCATTTATCACAAAAACTATAATGGTCCTCTAAATACAGGTCCATATACCTTGGAATTATGCAGAGATTTTGTACTGTCAGGCAAAAGCTAGCCAGGGTTTCTCTCCTCCAGTTTGTTCAGATTTTAGCTCCACGGATTGCTTGTACATGCATTTCTGACAAATTTCAAAGAAAGGCTCTAGCTTTCCATAGTGAGAACCTAAAGTCCCATTAAAAAGACAAGGTTAGAGATGAAAGCCTTAAGTGTGGAATATAAGGAATTTTTTTTTCAGTGTTGACTAAAACAGAATTTACTCATAGAGGTTAATCTGTTTGACTTACCAAAATGGTTTTTCACATTCCATTAAAACATGACACTTGAAACACAGGCAACCCATGGTCAGGCAACCACACAGAATGTACTTCCACGTTCTTTAAAGCCTTGGGTGACCTTTGGGGGCCTTGGAAAAGATGTTAAATCATTTTTTTCTGATTTTTTTTCGGAAAGTTTTCTCTTTTGTTTACATTCCTCACATTAGTTATTGAAAAGAAGTTTCTTGTTACAGTACATTCTCTTTGGCAGAAGCCTCTTCTGGCAGAACTATGGTCTTCTAACAAGTCAAGATTCTATGAATGATCTAGAAAATGCAGGAGACGCAAGACTGGTGCCCAGCCGCCATTTTTATTATCGGTAGACAGCATGGGCCATAGAAATGGGAAAGAAAAGCCTTTTGAAACTGTAGATAAGCAGTTTTGTTTTTCTTCCCTACTTGGGTTAGAAAAATAAAAGAAACAAGCAGACAAATAGAGTCAAGATGACAATGAAAGTTTAACAAAAGAAGCCAAAATCACTGTTATGGACTACTGGACTAGATTGGAGTATTTTGCTGAATTCATGCACCTACAATATTTAAAGGACAATGGAATGCCCATCTCTGACAAAATTAAACAAGGAGATACAGTGAAGGACCATTTTGTATCTGTATATTCAAAATAGTTAGGATAGATATTCAGCTACTTTCTCTGAATTAAATGAATAGGAAGATTTGTACTAATAGTGTTTGTGGACAGGATATCATGTCTGCATCTTGTACTATGAGTAACCACTAAGAAGACAACAATATGCAATGTATTAATTATTGAAACTGACCTACTAATCGGTTTTGAAACTATCTCATTGCTAATGTTTCTCAATAATTTTATTTAAAAAAAAGAAGCCAAGATCAAATGATATGGAATGGATTTGAAATATCTTAAAAAGAAAAAAACCCTAGACCTTATTTTGCATGCTTCTATCTGGTAATCTGAACAACTAATAGGAAGACAATGCTATGTAATATCATAACCATTGTTAAATTCTGATTGTTTTGTTTCATAAAGTTGTGTCTTTTTAATGTTTCTTTTATTATTTTTGGTTTTCTTAAGAAAACTAAAGCCTAAATAAATTAGCCTTGATGGTAATATCACACACCCTTTCTTCATATGGTAACATTTTACAATATATTTTAAGTTTTTCTTTTCAGGAATTCAATATCACAAACTATAAATACCCAGTGTAATCTTCTGCAAATAAATTGAGGTCAGGTTTCCTTTGGGTCTCCTGTAAAACTTGAAATCATTATCTCCCTACTCTAAATCCCCTCACCTACTTAAAGAACTTACTTCTTCTTATAAAAACATGTTTTTAAGGGAAAAAAAGTACAGAAGCCTTTCCATTCCACATTAACTGTTTAGCCTTCATGAAACCTAAAAAAAAATCACATTTCTTAGACAAATATCATATCAGAATTCAAAATATATTCGGAGTGTGAAAAAAGGTAGCGATATTAAGACAATGAAAAAATCCTATTCCTACATCTCTTTAATTCTATTTGCCAAAGAGAATGATATATTTGGAGAAATTTAAGAGCATCATTCAGAGTCATTACTAATTAAAATACTTCTTCTAAAATATTTCTACCATATCTAAATGTATAAAGATAATATCAATCACAAAGCAAAATGATATAGACTTCAACTTATACCTGTTAGTTTTGTGATAAAAAATAAGAATGACTTAACTCCTCCAAGAGCAGAGGAACCAGTCAGCTATAACAGGAAGGTTCCGCTACTCTGCTGTGTTGGGAAATGGAATTTGGTGTCAAATCAAACACTTAGTTTAATAGAATATTATCAAAAATACTAGGTGTGCATTACTAATTTGTTAGGCTCAGTGTATAATAAAATACACTTCACACTAAAACAACAGCAAATGTATTTTAATCTTTCTCTGATGACTCAAGACATTACAGAATTTGTCATTGACTCTAGGTCACCATTAGGAACCTCAAATTTCAGTATGCCCAGTGAAGCATAGTTATATCAATTAATGGAAGTTTCCATTTGACAGAATGTTCTGACAATCAGCTTTAACAGTATATTGTGTCTACTGGGCGGGTAGTGGACAAAATGTGAATACTAATCAGCTGGATTTTTTTGCACTGAATAACAGTCCTTTTGGTTTGATGTCCCCCTCCCTGCAAAAAATAAAGAGTGCTGTCTTAAAATGATTTTAATAGTAAAGAGGACTTTCTCTGCCGCTAAGATAGAGTAGTAGGAATAAAGAGAAGCACAGGTTGCTTTAATACTTCCACAACTGTTCTTAGAACACCTTTAACAGTAAGCTTTGCCACTGTGGTCAGCTCATGCCTGCCAGTTTCCTTGGGAGGTGGAGGATGCCCTGGTCCAAAAGGTCAGGTTAGGAACTTGACTCTTTGGCTATGACATCCTAATTTCAGCTAAATGCCACTGAGGGTGGCTGGAGAGTTTTGAAACATGCAGCAGGCATTCTGACAGTTTATGCTCATATTGATGCTGGTATTTTTTCAGTTCAGATCACACAAGGTGACAGCAACTGGTGTTAATTGAAAAGGAAAAGGAGAATTCAGTATTCTAACAGTCTGCAGCTACCTCATGCTCTTTCATCCAGAAGACTGAAAAACATTTTGTCATAAAGGGAAACAATCTAAGGTACAGTCCCCTGGGGAACGAGGTCTGTTTCTGAAAAGGCCAGGTGACACTTATGTGATGGCAGTACCTTCTGCTGATGGACTACAAAGACTGAAGGAGGAAAAACCTGGTTAGGAAGGAGGTAGAACAGCAGTGAAAAACACATGCTAGAAGTTCAGGAGCATTCTGTATCTCCAGTTTGGTTCCCTATGTTGGACAAATTATTTATTTGGAGTCTTATTTTTGTCCACTGTAAAATTCACACAATTTTTTAAAGGAAAATATGTGTTTTCTCCTGAGCAGAACTCAAGGTATTTTCACTGCTGAGCATTTATGGAACATGATCACAGTTGCCCATGAAAAGTAAAGTGCCATATAAAAATTGATGAATCATAAAACAAGTACACCTACTTTGATCATTGATATGCAAGAATTCATACTGGGAAGTGCCACAAAAGTATTAAAATAAACCTGAGACTTATTGGGTGGGATCAATGTCCAGCCTAATCTGGTAACATGCCAATGAGAGCATGTCTGTCCATCTGTCTGTCTGTCTGTCTGTCTGTCTCTCTCTCAGTGATACTGAAGTCCTATTCTTTTGCTGTTTTCTAATATATTAGAGGCAGAGCAGGAGATACTTCAAAAGTAAGACAGTGGGCTTTTGAAGTTAGAGGCCATCTGCTAGTTTCATTAGGATGTTCCGTACCCCATGAGCTGGCTCAGGAGAACCCCAGGCTAGGGCACAAAATCTCCCGGGCAGATGGCTGGATTTCTCACTTCTATCTCTCTGACTCTACATTTTGTTCTGTTTTCCCCTTTTAAAATTTGGTTCATTCCAGAGTCTGCTGAATTGGTACACATAGTACTTTTGAAGATAGATCCCTGAGAATTCAGCTGCAAAGCCAGATATCTGGGCAGAAGCCAAGCACAGATTTCTGGGTAACATCTCCCTCATGCTTGAACAACTTTTCCTTTCCTGTTGCAAATTGTCAAACTCCCTCTACATACTCTTCCTTTCAGACAGATGGATGGACAGAGAACCAAAGAGACAGATGCATGCGTATTTTATTGTAAACATTTCTCTGATGAAGTACAGCCATCAATTAGGCTTTGTGACTGACTCCTACAGAATCCCTCACATTTAATGTCTGCTTCATCCCAGCCTGCTGAACACTTTGTGAACATTCCTTAAATCCCAGCAAGCATCTGAAACAGAAAATAAAAGCAAAAAAAAAAAAAAAAAAAAAAAAAAAAAAAAAAAAAAAAAAAAAAAAAAAAGAAAAGAGAAAAAAGAAAAGAAAACAAAACAAAAGCAGTGACACTAATGACATAAAATTAAGAATAATTTAATTTTTGGATTAATCTTACCACTGGGTGGCAAGAAGTTGTAGCAGAGAATATGACCTCAATTAGGAAGATTGTGAAAAGCACAGAAAAACTCAGTTTGTAGTAAAGAGCTTGTGCTTGTTCTGACACCCAGATAAGTTTCTATGTACCAGGCACTAATGCCTAGGAAGTCATGGGAAAACAGGAGGCTAGAGATTAGGCTGATTAAGCATTTTGGTATGAGACTGGGAGAGAAGGAGTCATCACTGAACCATTTTCCAGGTGTGATGTCAGTCACTGACTTTGACCTACCCCATCCCCTTTTCTAGGTAAGGGGTTAGGCTAGAGGGAGAAGAAATGGGAGAGAAAGAGGGAGAGAATCTATTGGACAAATGCTTGATGATTACATAATCCCACTAGGGTTTCTTATGAACTTAACTCACAGTGAATCAGTTCATTTTCTTATATTCAAGTAAAAGGCACTCGAAAATTATTCTTCAGAGAGTGAATTAATCCTAGAGGACATATGTGCTCTCAATGATAATTCTATCACAGACTAATGTACTATTACCTATAATATACTTCTTCCAATAAATTAACTGGTACCATAGGTCATATTTAAATACATACACTAGTCTGAATGAATTAGTAGAAAGACTGGTCCAGTGGTAAAGAGACTTACAATGATCATGTATGGGTGGAGTTCTGTACCAGAGCACTGTCGTAAAGGAAGTTTGGAGAGGAGGAAGCTGCCTCTGAATACTTTGAGGGTCACCTTGTGGAAGATTTTACGCTTAAGGTTAAGTGGTTAGATGATGGAGCCTGGGCCATTCACTGAGGTTTCAGGGAGGCAGACTTTTATACATTAAAAGATGTAAGACTTAAGAAGAGCCTACTATATATAAACCACTTAATGGGGACACTTGCACATGTGGCAAATCACTACATCATCTCAAAGTCTTGTCTAGTAGACATTATTTAACCACCATAGTGAAGTGAATGATGAGTTTTGGAGAGATTAAGAAATGTGCTTCAGGAGCACTACTTCTGGGCAGCAGAAGTAGAGTTACTGTACTCATGCCTGAAATGCTCCCAGTATTGTACCCATTTGACAGTTTCCATCACAGGCAAAATAACTGTCAACAAGGGAGAGAAACCTACAAGTCAGTATAGCACCTAGAACATGTTCCACTTGTGAAAGGAAAATATTTTCTCTGAAAAATATTTGAGGCCCTAAATGTTTGATTATGGGGTTCCACTGAAGAAACAGGACAGCAAGACCAAAAGCTTGCATTTTTCTTTCTCTCAGTTCTTATTAAGGGCAGTTTTGTGGCAGTAATAAAGGAAAATAACTTACTATTGATGTTCGGTAAGCTTTCCCATCAAGCATAGAGAAAAAGAGAAAGAAGGATGTTGCTATAAAAACATCTGTAAACTGATCCATCCACAGAAGACAACTTTAAAGCCAGGGCAAATGGATTCTCAGTTGCCCTTTCTTTCCCATTTCTTTCTAACAAGTGTAATCTTTCCAAACAATTCCAAATGATGACTTTATTGGCAGCGATTGACCTAGAAAGTCTCAGGAGAGTTCGGCAAAGCCTTTAAACTATCATGAATTTGCAGGGGACAGAAGTGAGTCCTTTTGCCAATCTGAGCATTGGTGTCCTTGGAAATAAAATGAAGAGATCCCAGTAGTCCCTTTGATGTCACCCTACATGAACACAAAATGTCCCTACCACAATGTCTATCTTATTGAAGTTATTCTACAAGAGCGCAGCACGTGCTAAAAGCTGCAGAGTCAGGTACCTGGTAACCTATCCTTTGTTCCCCTGACTAGCAATATGGCTCTGGCAGAGTATCTAACCTGTCTCTGGAAGCCTACACTTCTGCATTTATAAAATGGGAATACTGGCAGCACCAGTGCCCCTCCCCCTGTCTGATAACCAAATGAGTTACTCTATTGCTAGCAATGCATTATTACTATCACTGGGCAGTAGTGTTTTGAACTGTGTATCTGGTACATAAAATAAGCTTGGAAAACACACGAGCCAAAGTTCTTCAGGGAGTCACGTTCAACAGATCTGAGCTAGGGCCTAGGAAGCTGTGAGGTGCACAGCTAGAGGTGAAAACCCCATCTTGAGGCCGGAGAGGCAGGGAGAGTTACTCACACAACATGGTTGAATGGGAAGCACACAGCTTGAGATTGAGGCAGTCTTGGGTTCAAACACTTGCTCTGCAATTTCTCAGCCACATAGCCTTGAGCAAGTTACTTGCCACCTCTGAATCTTAGTTTTCTCATTTGTAAAAGGGAAAGAATATTATCTTTCTGGCAGTGCTGTTATGAGGGTTTAAAGAGAGATTGGCAATGACAAATTTAAGGCTCTGGCAGGCAATCAATAAGTGATACTTTCAAAAATTTATACTTACCATCATGCAGATTGCTTAAACCAGAAGGAGAGAGCATGTAAGGAGGACAAGTGCTGAGCTATTTGGAGCCTTTCAAACTGGCAGCTGATCTTTTTAAGAACAGTGAATTATGATTTATCTTTTTAAAATGACAAATTCGTGTGTATGTTTTTTCTCCCTTTCAAACAAAAGGCAGAATACATTTATGCACTTTTGGTTACATGCTGCTCGTATTCTTACTTAGCAGCATATGGGGGATTTTTCCAGATTGATATTGAACGAGTATCTTCATTTCTGCTTCACAGACTCATGGTACTCCACTGAACTGGTGTTGTGTAATTCAACCAGTCCCTGATAGAAGGGTATTTAGGCAGATAATTTTACAAACAATGCAGGGATGAGCAAGGTTTAAATAATTCTTTGCACACAAATGTGTTTGTAGGGTAAATTTGTAGAAGTAGAATTGTCCATTCAGAAGGATTGTACATTTATTATTTCGCTAGAAATTGCTCAATTGTACTCTTTTGATTTTGCACCAGTTTATACTTCAGTCAGAAGTGAGAGCCGATTTCTCACTGCATCATCTGCACAATCTGCTGTTAAGTTTTCTGACCTTTATCAATCAATCTGATAATCAGAAGGCAGCATCTCAATGCAGCATAACTTGCAGTCTCCTTATTATGAGTGCAGTCTGCATATTTTCATGTTTTAGAAAAAAATTAACATCCTTTTCCAGAAAAATGATTCCTCATATCTTTTGTTTATTTCTCTGCTTTTGGAGGGAACTTTGCCATTTTGACATAGAGCAACTGCTTATGCATTTGGGATGTGAGTTCTTGGTCCACAGTAAAAGTTGCAAAAGTTTTTTCTTTTATCATTAGTGCTTCAACTTTATGGCAACTTTGTTCTCTGTAACTCAGTCTCCCATGTGTAAATTTTTTCTTACATTATTGAATTTATTTATTTTTTTCTTGTATGGCTCTTGAGTTTAGGATGATGATTTGTACATGGCTTGCATACTCTGATATTTCTTTTTAAAACTCTCTAATGGTTTTCTTGATATGTTTACTTTATATTTTGCATTTAAATATTTGATCTATTTAAAATATATCTTAGTTTGAAGTAAAGTTCTAAATTTTCTAATTGGACAAATGCTATACTTCGTATTTAGAGGACAATATCTAAGAATGTGATATAGGGTAAAAATAGCTTTGATTTTAAGCAAAGAGAAAATGAACCATTATTCCTGCTAGATCAATTCAACAGCTGAATTTCTCTCTGCTTTTGTGGTGTGAAAGTACACTCAATATTCTTCTCTTCAACAGTTGTCACTCACTTACTAAAAATATTAATCTTAACAGTGAATTGAATTAAAATTACAGATGGTAACAAAATGAAGATTTCTGAGGATGACACGGCTGCTGGCCTTGCCTCCCTCCCTCACACGTGGCTCTTTGCATGTATCCTAGCTTCCTGATTTCCAAAGCTCTAAAAGCCTCCATGCAATAACAATATAATCATAAAAGCTAATTAGTAAAGATTTTGTGTCTTGTTAATGATGTACAATTGACTGTGGCTCGAGGACAGAGCGAGACTAACCATCCATGGTGAACTTTGCATTTTATCTTACACTGTGAAGGTGATGGCGTTTTTATTACTGTGCTGCCGTTATGTAGACATCTGAACCAACTCACCAATCTGTTTTTATCTAGCATTATCTTTTACTGCTACCAAACCTGAGTCCTATAAAAGTGTAGAGATAATTCTAAATGCCTGATTGCCGGAAGAAGGAGGAAAATTAATTACATATGGACCAAATGGAAAACAACAATCAGGGCATTATTTATCTATTTTATCTTTGCTTAATTTTTCAATTCTGCTTTTACCCCCATATGCCATAATTACATTATTTAAATGCCTTATTAAAAAATAACTCTAAAGTAGCCACTTAAGTATAATTTTCAGCCTCTTGTTTTCCTGAGCTATCTCCTACTCCTTAATTCTTTATGAATAGACAGTTGTAGATAGACACAGCCGTGTGTGCAGACAAATGTCAAAGCCCTCATTTTCACAGAGCAGGGAGTGCCATGTGGTGACTAGGGCTCCTCAGGAGTTTATCTCCCAAGTCCACAACATGGAGCCCTTCACGGTCACCCTTCTTCCTTTGCTTTCTGTCTTCTACTTTCATGATCTCCTCCTCCATGGCAAGAGGCTCTGATAATGAAGCCTCATGCATGGTAGCTCCTGTGTCTGGGCTTTGGTCCAATACTTAATTTTTTGAAGGGATAGGAGTTTGGTTCTTTTCAGAGTTGGTCTGGGTCACACAGCTGTGATGAGAAAAGTACACAATCGGTGCAAGACTCCATCAGGGAAGGATTAAGAGTTTGTTATGATGTGGTTCTTTACTCAGGGCATACAATCAAGACAGTAATCTGGTCTAGTAATTCCCTGCTGCTACTTTCTGACATTTGAAAATTTCCAAAGATTTGGTCCTTGGATGCCTTCAGACAAGCTCTATGGCCCTGTCATATCTATGTACCCTGTAGGGCCCAGAACCTGGAGTTAGTGCGATAGGACCCTATATGTCTACTACTCTTTCACCATTCTCTCTGACTCTAGTGCCCTGTGGCCTGTCAGCCAATCCCTAAGGCTCAGTGTGGAGAGACTGAGGGATGTCTATTAATTTAATAAGTGCATGGCATTTTGGAGATTGGATATAAATATTTCCCCCCCCCCACACACACACAACTTTTCCTCAGTGGTCCTGGTCATCTGGCTTGGCAATGGCCTCAGCTGCTGGACAAGGCAAGGTGTGAGCTGGGTGAAGGGAGGGATGAAAGCCTTCTCTTAGGTCTGCTGCATAGCAGTCATCTAATATTGCAGAGGAGCTTTGTCCTTGCTCTGTTGGTCACTAGAGTTTCTTTTAAATGGAAAAGCATAGGCCTATTTCTTTCTTTTTAAAAATGTTATTTATTGCTATTCTTTAAAGAAGGTAAGAAATTAAAAAAAAATTAGAAAAGATCCAGAACTTCATGAAACACAATGATAGGAACTGAACAGTGGTTGTTATAATACAAATTGTTGTCTTCAGATTAGTGATTCAGATTATTAGATATAAGCATGCAAAACTGATCCAAAAAAAAAGAAAATTGAAAAGAAGGGAGAAAAAATTTAAGCATTAACTGCTCCTTTCAACAGATCGGTGGAAATCAACAATATAATTATCCAAGCTATCCTGTGTGTATACATACATTTCTTTTCCTTTCCTTTCTCTATTCCCTCATCCTAGTTGTTCCTTCTCTTTGAACAGCTTCCTTCTCTTTCACAGAGTATATTGTGCCTTTCAGTTTTATTTATTCTTTTAGGTTTTTACAACAGGGAGACAATAGGATGCTTCTATGTGCAGGTTTGGTTCCAGTATGTTCTTTCCCTCTTGCCTATAGGCTGGCTGGAATGGGGACACATTTGCTGAATTGGGAAGACTGAGCAAATAGCATTGCAAAGAAGTATGATTTTCAGCTTTCAAAGCTAGTGCCTTTGGAGGAGTAAACTTGAAGCGCCTCAGCCACCCTCAGCCTCCCAACTCCCCTTCTTTTTTGCTGATGGCCATTCACCAGCACCAGGGACTTGAATATTTGATACTATTCAAATGTGAGATGCTGGTGAAAGTGAGTTCCCAAAAGGCTTGAAGAATGTGTTCGGAGTGCTTTGGTTACTGGCTTTATTCAGTAGCCAATACCTAGCTAAACAGTAGATTGTGGAGCAGGATGGGTCGTAAATGGCACTCGAGCTATTTTTACGAGTGACTACAGTACTGCGGCAGTAGAAGGACTGTTGCCACATACCTAGACGATAACTTTTCAATCTGTCTGCTCTCAGTTTGGTCCCACCAGATGCTTTCCACGGAAATTTTGCTTTGTGTTCAGTGCAGTCCTAGATTCCGGCACGCATACATGACATACTTTTCTAAAAGGCATTTAGCAGCAGATATTTTAATATGTGATGATAGCTGCTGCTGTTCTGTCTTACATACTTCAACTACACTTTCATATTTGGTACTTGTGTCCTGAGGCAATTTAATCACAAAAGTTGCAATTGGATGTGCTGAAATGATAAATAAATAAGTGGCACCCTGTTTCCAAAAGAGGTTAGTAGCAATGGAGAACCATGGAAATAGTCCCTCTTTGTAGTGCTCTCATGAAATTCTCAATTCAGCTATGCTTTTAGCCTGCCTGAGTGGGGCAGGCCCCGGGGAGCATGCTAGTCAGAAAGTAAGTGCCCTCTCCGCACACACAGAATACAATGGGTAGAATATTAAGAGCTGAGCCATCAGGCCCCATGTTGCTTCTGTTTACAAGATCATTGCATAATTCTTTTGTCCCTGCCCAGGTCCCCAGCTGACACCCTGACTGCTTTAAGCTGCTTGCTGCCCATTGTTTTCTGGTACCACTGACAGGAACAGAAGATCTAAGGGGCTGCAGTCCCTGTTGTCACATAGTGATTGTTCTTTCACCTGCAGCATCTCTACACACACACACACACACACACACACACACACACACACACACACACACACGTGCGCACGCGCACGCGTGTGTTATCTTTTTCCCTAGTTAAGTCATATGGGATTTTAACAATCAGAAGATACAGGACACACCCAGAATTATTATTTGAACTATGGGCTTTCTCAACTCAAGCTTTCTCCCTCTGTTCAAGCACACAAGATGAATAAAGAGACACACAAACCCGCAATCCCCTGCCAGCCCTCCTGTGCCTCCTCGACTGCTGCTGGAAACAAGCTCAGCCATGAGGAGCAGGAAGCAAGATGACATATGGTCCCTGTATGGCCAAGGTAATCAGAGAAGACTGTCAAGAAATCCAGGGTTAGAAAAGGGACATACTGTCCTTTAGCATCAAAGGGGGAGACAAAGTTCTATCAACCTAGAGAATTTGAAATTCTTTGGTAGGTAAGATAAAAGTTTTGAGATAGAGACAGATCTTACTAGTGTAGGACTGTGGATTTCAGCAAAGATTTTGAAAAGATCAAATGAAATGGACTGCGAACCAGCTGGAGAAGCCCCTGTGTCTTCCTCCACCTTGTGCTGTTTTCCATGGGGTGCTCAGTAGCCATTTCTGCTCTTCCACAGCTGGGATTCCAGACTTGGGGGACATCACTCAGAGGCACAGCCCATTGAGAAGCTGCCAGTGACATGACACAAGTGGGAAATGATGTGCTGTTCCAGAAGATGCAGGGCATGAGAATGTGGTGACAGAGATGACAGGAAAAAAAGGAAGAACATAGGATGGGGACGGCTTGGATAAAACTTTAGAGGAGGGAGCACATGTACAGAGTCCCTTCCCACTCTGGGGAGTATGATGCTAATATACTTCACCCTGAGTAGTGATTTACCTCCCAAAAGCCTTGTATAGTACACGCGTGTGTGTGCGCGTGTACGCACATGCATGCACACACACACACACACACACACACACAAATGTCTGCTGAGAAGTTGAGAAGTTGGATGCAGGTCAGTGTCAGGAGGACCACGAAGAAAGAAATATATTGCAATGGCAAGACTGAGAGTCAACTCTGATGCCTTACTTGTCTTAACCCCATTTCTCCAGGAGATGCATGCGGATTATACATTTGGAAACCTATTCAATACTGGATTGATAATAAGCTCCTTAATTACAAATTCAGAGGGTTCCTCAGATTTAGGGTTATGCCCTCCATCCACAGACTGAAGAACCGGGGAAGACTCTTACCCATGTACCCTTCACCCATTGGGCTAAGGGTGGAGGGAAACTTCAGTGACATGAGACAAATCTGGCAAAGTGGCTGAGGAAAAGTCACTAATTTCTTGCACAGATCTGAGGTTCTGGCACAGAGAGAGAGAGAGAGAGAGAGAGAGAGAGAGAGAGAGAGAATCACTAGTTAATGGGAAGTATACCCAGGAATTATAGTGTCCTGCCTCAGAGCAGACCAATTTCTAAATTTCATCTTTCTTAAAATCAAGGTAAAGGAAATCAGAGACAAAAATAAGAGAAGAGAAAATTAGCCACAATATATTTATTTATACAGCAAATAGTTATTGACTATCCACTTAGACTCTAATTCTAAGACCTCTGAATACAGTAGTGAGTGAAAGTAATGAAAATCCCTGCTTTAGTGGAGCTAAAGTTCTAATAGAAAAAGACCTACACACAAGTAAAATAGTAAGTACTATGTTCAGTGATGGCAAATGCTATGGGATAGTAATTGCTAGCTCTTATATGAGGCAGTATTCTAAGCACTTTTTACCTATATTAACTTAGCCTACCCTCACTGTAACTTTATTACTATTTCCTGATTGGATTAGTGAGAAAAATATGGCCAAGGTTATCAGAGAAGTAGAAATTGAAATAGACAATGCAAGGACACATCTGTGGAAATAGAGTGCCCAGGTTTGCCCCAGGGATTACCATCCTAGAGTCACAGGCACTTTATACTGTAGGAGACCTAAGAAGCAGTGCTGGGGTAGAGGTCAAGTGGAAGTGGAATTTTAACAGGAATGTTACTGAAAGATACATTGCAAAAGTAACATCTGAGCAAAAGCCAGCCAAGACTTGAGCATAGAGACAGAAGTTCAAGTGGAGGAGACTCATCTGATTGTGAAAGAGCCCAAGGCAGGAAGGAGACAGAGTTAAAGAAGGCAGAAAGGCTGGTGTAGAGAAGCAGAGGGAGCTTGGCACCAGCAAGCAAGGAGGGCACAGCACATTCTGGGCAGACTACAGAGGAGGATTTTAGTTGTGTTTATGACAGCTGTGGGTTGTGCCCTGATGAGTGTGAAATAAGGACTGGCACAGTCTGCTTTTTATATTAAAAACATTATTCTTGTTGCTTGTTCTGAGAATAGACTAAGTACTTAAAGGGTAGAAGCAGGGAAATTCCAACCATCCAACAATTGCCACTTCTCTCACTGAGCCATGGGGCCAGACAGGGGTCATCCTGAATGAAGCCTGTGTTGAGGTGCCCGAGGATTTGAACATGCGCAGTTGTATGCCCTGTGGACTTGCCAGAGATGCTGGGGGTAGATGCCGGTCATGAAGGGAAAAATGTGTTGTTGGAAATCTCATGCTCACAAAAAGTTAATGTTAACTATTTTTCTTGACTTATTCTCAAATCCCTCACTTCACTTATTTTTTCCTGGGGGTGTGATTCATTTTCATTTCTTCAATTGTTATTTCCATGGAGATAACTTGGAACTCTGTAACTCCAGCCCAGAGGGGGAAATATCTAATGCTTTATTTCCTGTCCTACACAAAACAATCCACGGCTTCCTTCCCACGTCTCTTTTTCCTGATACCCCCCTCCCATTTCTCAACCACAAATTACTTTTGTTCAAATACGAAGTTGTAACTGAATCATTCTTTGATTTTGCTCTCATCTAAAAATTCTGATTCCTATAAATTATGCCTCTGAGACAACTTCTCTTTTGAGTCGCATCTCCACCATCTTTCTTTAAATTTGTCCTTCCTCTAAACAAACCCATTGACCTCTTAACTGATTGCCCTGATCCTTGATGCACTCCTCACTATTAGAAACTTGACCTTGCCAAAGATGAGTTGTGATCTTCCTTTCCAATTCTTTAATTACTCTTTTGTCTGCTGAACTATGAATGAAAGATCCAGCCCAGAACTCAGCACTCTCTGAACGGTGTCCAAATCTGCATCTAGCTCTCCTCTTCTCTGATATGACCTGTGCATATTAACACTCTCAGGGCAAGTGTGATCTTTCTAGTGTGTTCTGTGTATTTTTTCCTCTAGCTGTGGCAAAGCCCCACCTATCTACTACATTTTCTCCAACACAGCATTCATGAAAGCTTTCTTGTTCCCTAAAACTGGACACATCGTCCCCCTTCCAAGAGGCCATGTTCCCTTGCCTACATGTGATATCTGTGTACTTGTCATTATACATCACATTTTTTTTTTAAGCATAAAGGTGAAAACAGTCATGTTTCATGGGGAGTGCATAGTAGGTGTTCACTTATGTATTACTTTCTTTAGCCAATAAGCATTGAAAGCTAAGCATTGTTATAGGCACCAAGAACTCAAAGGTAATTAGATGTTGTCCCCTTCTTCAACACACATATTAGAGATTTAACACAACAAGAGATAATTTACTAGTTATGGGAGTGGTAATCTGGCCATTTTAGGTTGCTACCTCCTACTCCTGCCCTCATAAATCAAGGTAATTACTTGGCAATATGGCTATGCCTTTTGAAGGCAAAAGAGCTGTTCATGTCTCGCGTCAAGTGAAGAACAGAGAGGGGGAGGGAAAGGGTAAATTACCCTGCCTCCCATCTGTGCCCAATCAGCTGTAAATCTCCAGGAAAAAAGACATTTAGAATTTCCAGAGAAATATCCTCCCAACCATCTCAAGGTAAGACTGTGTGCAGTCACTGAGGAATGGGCTGGAGTCAGTGCTACACATATCTGGAATTTTGCATTGCTCTTTCATGTTTGAGAGCAAATGTGTGAACTTCTGATGGACTTAAAAGGTTACCCTCCCCTGTCTGCCTGTACACACAGGAAGTAGGGCAGGCTCTCAAAGTCTGGCTATGAAGAGGGCTGTGTGCTTTAAAGATGTTGTCTGAAATGGAAAATACCATCATGGGCTCTGGTACAAATGGGATTATGCCATCTTATCAACCTTTAGTGCAACAACTTCTTTCACAGGTGAAATTTTAAAATGTGTTCTCACCAGATCACAGACTTAAAGACAGGGCAAATGAATAATTTATATGCCCCTTAAAAGTCAAAATGGACACAATACACACAGTGTAACTGAAGAACAGAAGAAGTTAGGTGCATAGTTTCTGGAGGCCGAGTGCTTGGGTAAGAACTCCAGCTACACAATAGTCTACTCAGGACTTTGGGAAACTGTGGAGGTTAAGGAGCTTCCCAGTACTTCATCTTGAAATGAATATGATTAATAAATTTACCTTAGAAGTATTGTTATAAGTCTTGAGCTCACAGTTGAAGATACTTAGAATACTACCAGGTGATAGCACCATTAAATTACTGAATTCATTTCTTAAAACTTCATCTCTTTAAGAAAAGAAAAATAGGACACACAGACCCGCTGTTAACCTTGCACCGCAGGGAAACCCTTCTGACCCCTTCACTGTTTGTGCTCACCTCTTGCTTTCAACCATCACCTAAGCAGCCAACACCATTTGTTTGGGGAAAAAGTAGTAAATCTTTATATCTACCACTTCCTTAAACTAAAAGAAAACATGCAAAGAGGAAAAAAAATTCCCCAAAAGATACTTGAATAAATCTGAGTAAATGAAAGTGCTGTAGGTAATTTAACCCTCTGGATACAGTGACACAAATTCTGTACCATTAATGATTATCACGTGCAGTCCTGTGGGAAGAAAATTCCCCAAATTAGCCCACTTTATGTCTTGTTTCCTCCTTTATGTGCAATTCCATCTTCTGGGCCCATATAAATCTCTCTCAGCCCATATTATCTTCCCATTATGAGTGAACAGCCATAATGACAGCCACCTGCTTTAATGATGGAGCCAGGATGTCCTCATTTTCTGCAGAGTGTTGTTAATCTGCGTAACCTTTCTCTTCAGGAATGCCATCCCCACCCTTTTGCAGTTTCGTGCCAGTTTCAGAGCACCTGTTCCCCTCCAGTTTTCAAAGGTAAATTCCTCCCCAAGGGGGCTCCCCTGCCTATGCCCCAGCCCTTGCTCTACTATCTGTATAAATCTTACACTTCAGGTCACTATGGTTTGCTCAATCAAACCAGCAGGGGGAAAAAGTGGAAGATGGAAACATATTGTTTGAGAATGCACATTAACACACTGTAATAGCCCGTCAGAAATTTGTCAACATCGTTAACTGCCACCTTCCCTCGGCTTGGATCCGGGAACAGCTGCTGACAGGCCTGGCTGTTGCTTCCTTCAGGACATTTGTGAGTGCAATCAACAGCACCATGGTGTGTAATACTAGTGACTGCTACAAACACCACTTGCTGCTTGGATACACACAGAGTTCAGCTTCTAGAGTTCTCTGGTCATTCTCCAATTGTTCCCAGTAACATTTTGATGCCTCTGACACTGTCTAGTCAGTTGAGTGTGGATTTTGCCAATGTCAAAACTGTTCTGGCCAAGCCACCTAAGTCCTAACTCAAGCCCAGGTAGTTTCTGGCTTGCTGGTGTCCCAGAGACACAGCATGGCACATACTGGAAGCCACATAGCCACAGCACAGATTTTGACTTTTCCTCTTGCCAGCAGCAAGGCCACTGGCAAAGCTTGTCATTTCTCTCACACAGAGCTGTGGGGGTAGACAGGTGACATGTGCAGGGTCCTGCAGAGAGCAGGTTGTCAGTGCATATCACCTGCTTTCTTCCCTCCCCTGATTCCTTAAGTTCTGACTGTCGCCCCAGGCCATGGCTTCTGCTTGAGGTCTTCTCCAGCTGGTCAGTTCTCACTTCCTGTCCACACTACACAACCCTTCCCCACCATCTTCTTGGGTCTGGGCTGCTGCACAGAAGTCCTTATCCCATCAATCAAGGGCAAGTAGCAATGCAGGCAGAGGGGAAGGGCTGCTGGTACTCCCATCAGTCATCTTCCAGGATTGTTTGCCCTGCCCGTGTGAGGCAAGTTAGCAGCACTCCTTATTCCTAGAGTATTTCCTATTGCTCCAGCCCACTGAGCCCCCAGGCCTAACAGCTGATGTGAATATACGCACACACATTTTCTGCTTCTTTCTCACATGGGTGGAGTTTGGCTCTGTTCTCAGGCCTGTCCCACCTTTGTTCTTGATCACATGCTCTCTTGCCTTCTCAGGAGCTTTACCTACAAACTCCTTCCCTCTTGAATCCTGCTACACATTTAATAATGACCAAGTCTCTCCTAGCTTTAAGAAACACACTACCTCCTCGTCCACTGTTTCCCTTAGCTAGCAGTACCGCCTCTCTCCCCTATCCCTTTTGAAGAAGAAATTCTTCAGTGAATTTCCTACACTTGCCCATGATCCCCTCATCTGTAACCCTACTTAATTCTAGTTTCCTTTTTAACCTTTCTGGCCAAGGCTGCATTTGGGGGGACCTTCATGTCCTGCTCCTTGCTGGATGTGATCACTGTGGAGCTGGTCCTGATCCTGTGCTCTTCTCATGCAAAATTCCTCTCCTAGGTCGAATCTGGTTGTTAAGGACTCCAAATTATACCTGTATCCATAGGAAGACTTTCTAACAAGGAACAAGGAAGTGGTCCAATAGTTTCAACCATTGCCAAGAGTCTGTACCATGCACGTATTAAAGTGTCTGCCATATTTAGCTTGATACGTGTAGGTGCAAACATTTATAAGGTTTATTGGTAAGGAAAGACAGACTCTCCTATTTTGCAAATCTCATACCTAAATCCAAAGACCACACATCAAGGCCCAGCAGTAGAATAGGGATGCTTGGCTTCCACTAGTGTTTTTCTCTCTAGCTTGGTGCTTTAGAAGGTGATATGTACCTTAGAGAAGTGCAGGACCTTATAGAAGGTATGTTATAAGGGGAGACTGATCTCATAAGGATTGCGGAACTCTGATCTCTTCCTCTTTCATACACCTGAAATGAAGTGAATGGCTTTGCTACATGTTCTTACCATGATATCCTGCCTTACTAAAGCCCGGAAACAATGTAGCCAATCAATCATGGACTGAAACTCTCAGATGTATTTTTATAGTAACAGAAAGTGGACTAATAGAATGTTCAGTCTGATAAGTGTCCAAGATATGCTGACTCTTGTTTCTTAGTAAGGATGGACTAAATTTGCCTTCTCCTCTGTGGGTAGAGACTTTGCTTTAAGGTATGACTAGCCCACCTTGAAATGGGCAAGTTATCAAGTCAATCCATTAAGGCATAATCTTGGGTAGGTGACACAACTAGATTTTTTGGGCACAGTTTTCCCTAGGATCTAGAGTCTTTCTAGAACATCTTCATCTTCCCAATCCACTCTTTTCTCTCAATTTTGTAAGCACTGTGCACGTGCTCCTAGCTCCCAGCTTGGCATGTTATTTTCCTTCCATAGTCTAAGTAACTCTTCTTTCAGCCTGAGTGGGGATTCTGATCTTCCCTAGGAGTCACTGGACAGTGGCATATGTGAGGGCTGCCCTGCACATAGCACCCAGCTAGCCTAGCCTTGTCCCTTCTTCGCTGCAATGGGACAATTTCCACCTGTTAAAGAGATACTTATATTTTCTTATAAGTTCTTCTTTACCCTCAGTGTATTAATCCACATCACCACAAATAATTGAGAATTTGTTCTAGAACATAGCATCTATTGCAACGAAAGTGTATTTCACTTTGGCATCACATTAGTATAAGTAGCATCTTAAATCATTAGCATATAATGATCTGTACCTCCAGGTATTCATTTCCTTGTATAGTCTCTCATTTTAGTATGGTGAGATGTTTTCTGAAGTAGGGTGATGTGAGGTCATAAGACTAAGATATTACATGCTTATGTCTTCTCTCTCTTGCTGACTCTATCTTGGTCTCTTTTGTTTGCTACACTGGAAGGCAGCTTCCCTACAGAAAGGCCCCCAGGGCAATGAGGGGGGCAGTGAGGGTGGCACTAGCAAGGGTGCCTTCAGTCTGATATCTAACAAGGAGTTTAATCCTCCTGACAATCAGAAGTGAGTTTGAGAGTGCATCCCTTCCACAGTCATGTTTGCATAGGAGCTTGTAGCCCAGCCAGAACCTTGATTGCAACTTTATGGGAAGCCTTGGAGCACAAGTCCCTAGGTAAGCCAGGCTGTATATTAATTCTGAATCACTAAGGTAATAAACGTTTGTTGCTCCAAGCAGCTAAATTTTGGGATAACTTGCTTCATAGAAACAGATAAGCAACATAACATTAAGCTAGTATTGCATGATTCAATAAAAGAAAAGAATACATCTATGGTGGTTTCTTCCCTTGAGGCCTAACTAAAGATACTTAACAAAAAACACATTGCCAAAATTTGAGCATAATGAGAAACAGCGTTAGTGAAAGTCATAAGCTTTTAACTTCTAAGGTTAACAATTAAGAGGCAAATAAACTCATGTCTGCTATTCCCAGCATCCCAGCTAAGCAAATGGAAGGACAAGCCATTGTTATTTGCTTGCTGTAGCAGATTTGGGCAGATGGAAGTAGTGGATCTAGGATCCAAGTGCAATGTGTTAGCATTAATGAATTCCCAAAATATCCTGTTTTCCTGGGGTAAATTTACTTCAGAACTACTACCACTGCCAACCAAAAAATTAAATCAATAAATCAGTATGAGGAAATTGTTGAGAAAAACTCAGAGTGCTGGTAAAAGAATGCCAGTGTTTATGGTTGAGTTCCCATACCCCTATTTAGCTGGCCTGCCATATAGGCCCGGGGTTATGGGAAGCCCAGGGGGGAGGCAGCAGCAGGCTCCTGGGGCTGGAAAACACTTAGTGAGCTAGGTCCATGTTGGCCCGGGGTCTCAGTAGCACATTACTCCACTCCTTTCAGGAAAAAAAAAAAAAGACAGCAATCTTTGCCAAGTTCTTTCTGCTCTTGCTTCTGGAAGGGAACTGTATTTCTAACTTATTAACTCTTTATTGATGCAGTACTTTCAAGCTGTGCATGTTCTATTCTGACTTCCTATACACACTGTCCTCCTGGTGTTGTTTGGGTAGAACAGCATCATTCATGCACCAGCAAATTATGAAGTTAACATTGTTGTTGCAGTTAGACAGGGGCTGTTTTGTAGAGAAACAGCCTATTGCAACTTTATATTAGCACTGCAGAGTGACTCAGAAGCATGTAGGAATTATGATTGAAACAGAAGTTGCAAAGAACCCAAACCACAAAATAAATCCATAAATACTTTCAGAAAGGACCCCTCTTCACAACCCTTTCTGCTCCCCACTCCCCATTGTAGCACACACTTTCATATAAACCAATTTAGATCCATACTTTGCCAAATAGATATATTCCCAAATAGATATAGTTTCAACTATCTATCCATATAAAGAAAAACTATCATAATAGTACATAAAAGCAATCCCATGTTATTTGTAGATGTTCCTATGCTTATTGCCATGTACATCAGTTATTTAACGATCTTTTATGCTATAATTTTCATTTAAAATACGTTAGAATAGAAACAAAGTAGTCTATGTTATGCTTGACATCTTGATATTAATAAAAATCCATGTGACTAAAGGGATTTTTCTATTTTTGTCTGCGTGCTGGACATCGTCTGACTTTTCTCCAAAAACCTTCTTCATGACCAAGAGACAAAGCACCACTTTAACAATACACTGAAAATTATGAATGGCCTAAAACACTGGGAACTCATACATCCTTAATAATAAAAAATAAATATACTTTGAAGAAGTTAGGTGGGTGTAACTGTTGATGTCAAAAGCACAAGTCCCTTCAGTCCCATCCTTCAGAGTCAAGGTAGTTGTACACAGAGCTATTTGCCTTCTCATTCTTATCCTTTCTCCTCCTGTCTTTTCATTCATAATAAGCCTGGCAAGCATAACATTTCAGTCCTAGCTAGGGGACCTAATCAGAAGTGAAATGCCACTTTCAAACAGTGTCTCTAATCTTGGCTCTATCAGTGTTGCTGGCAGATGAGTGGCCAAGGCTGAGTTTTTTTTCTAATTCTATTTGAATCATTCATTTCCTTTTCCCCTCCTTACTCACTCTCCCCTCTTGTTTTTTCACTCATTCTCTCCCCTCCACCTTCCTTCCTTCTTACTTTCCTCCATTCTTTTCCTGAATAAACATTTTTAAGGCATCTGATGGGTACCAGGCACCATAACAGGTGCTGGGAGTTCAACAGTGGCCACACTGATCTGGCAGGCTTCAGCAGAGAATTGCCGGGATAGCCTTCTCATTCACTAAGGGGGCCTACAGATACAGGGATACAGATTCTTTTCTAAGCATCCTATAGGTGCTTGACTTTCTCTCTTTCAGTGAAGATTTTCTCTGCCCTACAAATGCTTGGTCTGAGTCAGGGCAGGATCAGAAGCACCCAAGAGTGAACAGCCTTGAAGCACCCTGAAGCAGCTAGGCATTGGGCATGAAGAATAAACATAGCTGCTTCCTAGCCCCTCCTTGGGACCATGTTCCCCAGGGTCCTCAGGAGCCCAGAGTCCCAGTCACCCAGCAGAGACTCACTCATGCACATGATTTACTGGCTTTCTTTTCTTCTTCCCCACATCCCCATTCCTTTTTATCTGCAGAATCAAATCTTTGTCTCAGGGTCTTCTTTAGGAAAATTCACTGAACTTGCAAATACATGAAGGGAAACACAGAAAAGGACCTCTGAATTGTCATGCAACTCCTATTGTTTCTCAAGTAATTCAAATTGCAGGATGCTGAAATAATTCAAGCTGAGAATCATCTAGACCTGAGCTGCCTGGTATGTTTGCAATGGTATTTTAACATATCCCTATGCGTCATAAAAATCCATAAAGCATTCATTCAAATGAAAATTGAAGGACACAGAAAACACAGGCGTGTTCTCTGAAAGCATCATCAGGCTTTGCCTTAATAGAATGCACTCGCATATTTCCTTCTCTAAATTTAAAGATAATCCTTTGGTATTTGAGTCTTTGGACTGGCTGTACTTTCAGCTTTTTGTAAAATGTAAATAACATTTCCTGTTCTGTAAAATAGCATAATATTCTGAATCAAACCAATTCTACTTGGTAAACTTTATTTGAATGCTATTTTTCATCAACATCATATGCCTATTAGAAAACAAAGAACAGCTGGTTTTTCACTAAAGTGATTTTTTTTTATTATTGGACTCTGAATATTCAGCATTATCTCTCTCTCTCCATATATATATATATATATATATATATATATATATATATATTCAAAATTAGATTGCTATATCCAAGACATCTCAGTTTACTTCAGTAAGGATGAGTGGGAATAGAGGTGAAAGTACAAAACTAATATTGCTTCTTTAATACTTTTCAGTTTCTTATGGAATAAATAAAACAAAGACAGTTTTAACATCTGCACAGTGAATAAATGTCAGTTTCCAGAAATCATCTTCAAAGCCATAGTCAATTCAATTATTTGCATTCTCTTTTTTCTCTCTTTCTCTACCCCTACATATACAGTCACATTATCTAGGCTTATACAGTCCACAGTCACTGACTCACAGAGAACACCTGAGAATTCAGCTGCTTGTTGCAAATAATACTTCACATTTGCAAAATAAAGCCTTTATAATATAAAACTTCTCATCTCTCGGTTATAGATACTCATAAAGTACAAAACTGAAAGTTAAATCCTTATTGATACTGTATTCTAAATTCATATGGGCTCAATAGCATATTGCCTTTTGGATTTCTTTTCATTCCTTAGGCTTCTATAGTGGTTTTATAGTTAACACAGAGTTTGTAAAAGAAATTACTCTTGCAGAGGCAGTTTCTGAAATGCTTTATAGTATCTTCTCAAAAATAAATAGGAGCAAGCCAATTAGACATAAGGTAGAAAAATGAAGTACTATATTCCTAAAAGCACAGAATAATTGTTGAAGTTATGGGATTGACTATTTCTACTGAACAAAGTGTGACTGTTACACCTGTCTTTCTTGCTACTAAAAAATGCTGTGGTGGGCAGTATAATCTAAAGCATTGGAGCCTGTTCGAGATGCAGAATTTCAGGTCTCTCCTAAGCTATCTGAATCATATGCATTTAAACAAAATCCCCTCATGAGTTACATGCCCATCAAAAATCTGAGACACACTGTTCTATACTGGGATCAAGATAACATGACTACTTGTTTGATGACTTTGCTTTTATTCAAATAGAATAAGGTTATAATGTAAAGAGTTTGGGAATGGTGGATAGAAGTTACAGAAATATGAAGGAAAAAATTATAGTTACTCAGAAAGTAGTTAATGAATTCTTGGTTCTTTTGCCTCAAGAATAAACCCTGAAATGATAACTAGATTCTATCTATGCCAAGCAATTATCTATATGTCCAACAACTAGTCTGGTTACAAAGATTTGCATTAGAAGCTTCAATAATTAGTCTACTTGCGTACAGGAAGACTTAAGGAAAGTTCATTGAACTTCGGGTTTATACTGCAGGGAGAACCTTCACATACCAAGAAAATATTTACAAAATTCTTATGTAGATAATTTCTGTTCTTCTTGTGAACAATCTTTTATGTTAAAATGTGAGTATGTCTCCACAGACAGTAGTATTTTCTTACCTTCTGTTCCCTCCAAAGGCCATACTTCTCCTTTCTCCTTTACAAAAACCAATCTCAAGTCACATGTACACATGTACAGGGAGAAAATGCAATGACAGAGCAAAGAAGGTGAAGGAAATAAGAAAACTTTGCAGCGTGACTAGCTTATGAAATTTTCTGAGAAAATATTGTTACTCAGTCTTGCTTTCCAGTCCTAGTTCTTTCTGAGCAGTTTCATTTCCCAATAGAAGATATGATTGCCCTTTTTAGTAACTAGAATATGAGTCTATCCCTTTCCGCCTCATATGCATCTCTGTATGATATTGAGTGGCCATGAATAGGAAATAAAATTAAAACCCCTCATGTTTCAACAGTCCACGATGATTTTCTCTGCCAGTTATCTATCAATTAGCTACTCCATGTCATGTTACACCTAAACTTGTCCCAAAGACCACCAAACTAACCTCTGTTTTTTCACCAGAAATTTATAAAATTTATACAATACAGGAGCTAGGTGACAAAACAAAGGCTAAAATGTCACATTAAATTGGGTTTCAATTCATTCTAAAAAAAAAACTCTTGCATCATGGAAGTTGAACTTAGATAGGATTTTCTCAATGGAACCTTATCAAACTGCCAGAGCTTCAGGCAAGAGCACAGAAAAGATGAAACCCCAGACATGATCAAATCAGCCAAGGGGTTCCAGACCAAGATGTGAAAGGCCAAATCAGAACAAGCAGTGCACACAATTATGTTGTCAAGAGATCTTTTCAAACGGTGTCACATTCCAAATTTCCATAGTGAATGTCAGGAAAAGATGGAAACAGAGGTGAGCAATTAGTAGAGAAATCACCTCAAGAAGTTTTTTTTTCCTCCTGAGGATTGCCAGAATGTATCAGAAGCCATCTGAGCATTACACTGACCTCTGCGCCAGCCTTATTTGTCTTTGAAGAATCTTTATCAGATTTACACTTTATCTATTTTTTCAAGGAATGGCACCATGAGAAGACAACAGCAAAATCCACAGAGGGCACAAGATGGCATGCACTAATCCTCCATGTTGGCGCTTCCTAGCATGATACACTGTGTAGACCGCCATCACATTGACCTTCCTGCCAGTTTCTTTGAATATCATCTTTATCCTGCTCAAGTGCTGCTCATATCCTATTGAAAACAAACCCAAGAAAATCAAAAGCAGAAATCTTCCATCATTTTAAAGTTTTGCCAATCTGGCCTCTATTTCTCTAATTTTATAGTCCACTACACTCTTAGCAAACCACCTGAGTGAAACCAACTGGCTGAATCTCCATCTTAAGACACTCCATTTTCCTTGCTCTTTGCTTTGTTACTGTTATTTCTTTCCTTAGAAGACACCTGGCTTCCATTTTGATGGTTTACTAATTGCCACACAAAAAAGTTTTCTCTCCCCCCTGTGCTCCATGTATTCAATAATATTTTTCACTGTATCATGTGACAGACTTTGTGTTAAGGAATAATGTATTTTCTCTTATCATAATTCAAATTGCTAGTTTTATACTCTCTTGTTGATTTATTCAAACTTAAATAATTTATTTTAATTGACAAAATAAAAATTAAATATATTTATGGCAGAGTGCACATTTTTGATAAATGTATATACACTGTGGAATGATTAAATCAAGTTAATTAAGAAATCCACCAGCCCACCTCGTTATCATAGCTATAAGAGCATTTAAAATTTTGTCTCTTAGCAAACTTCAGATAAATAATACATTACTACTAAATGTAGTCGTGATGCTGTACATTAGATTTCCCACAGTTTTTTATCTTTCGACCTAACAGAAACTTTTTATCCTTTGACCAAGTCTCCCTATTTCTCTTCTCCTCTCACCTCCAGCCCCCACTGCATCCCATGCTTCTCTGAGTTTAAATCCTTTAGTAGTCTTTTGATTTTTAGATGTAGAGAACACACTTGGCATCCTCCATAGAATCCCATATGCTTCCTTGTTCATGAGGGTGCCCAGTGATAGAATTGGGAATAGTGATGTTGCTAATACCAATAGATTCATTTTAGAAAGGTCCACTTGTTCACTAGATAAACATGTTCCCAGAATGAGTTACGCTGTGGAACTCTGTAAGTGGCTCAGCATTACTCCTTGAAGCTACATCCTCCCGCCAAAGCATGAAAGCAGAGGGCTCAGGATGAATAGTGAGGCTCAATTGTGAATTTATTTTCTCTGTTGGCTTGTGTCATTGCCTCAGCAATGATATTTTATACACTGTTTTCTGAATTCAATGTTGCTTATTTGAAAAGTGAAAACAACATAAGATGTTTGAGTGGTTTGGGCTCCAAAGGAAATCTGTATATTTGCCAAAAAGAAGGGAAAGAAAAATATATACTATAAATATTTAGAAGGCCTAATCTGAAAAGAAAGGTTAATAGGTTTAAAAGTATATGTATAAATGAGAATAAATTTTATTAATTTATATGGCTTTCATAATTTAACAATTCTAACTGCTGATGGAAGAAAACCTTTCAGGCATTATAAAAAACTGACCAAAAATGAGCAGGAAGGCAAACTCTCCCACCTGTTTTTATCAAAGTTCAGAGTGCAGCAAAATCTGAAAACCTTTAGGGAGATAACCCAAAACTCGGTCACCCAACACAGGGCTGTCATATACGAGAAAATGTTATTAATGATATAAGAGAGTTATATTTAGCATATAATTATATCTTGCCAGTATCACTATAAATACCAAAAAATGATAAAAGGTTATTGATCAAAAATTATTGACCCAAGAGGCTACAATGGCTTTTATGATACTGAACCCAGGAATTCTTCTTTTTGGCTCTTCTTCTTAAAGGCTGTGTGTGTGTGTGTGTGTGTGTGTGTATGTGTGTGTGTGCTCCCTTTAATACTCTAAAGTCCTGTAACCATTATATAGCAAATAAGAAATTCTAATTGCAAAATTATTTCTTACACAGAAACAATTTTCTACCCTTTTGCTCTGTAAACTCTGAAGATACGAATGCTTCTGCAAACAATGAATAGAGCTCCAATTCTCTATGGTGACAAATTCAGGAAATAGGAGGCTTTATCTTACAGGAGTTGAACTGCTTCATAAAAGCTCTCATGCACAAATAATGGAATCTTCAAATTGGGATAAATGTGCTTTTAAAGAATTTTTATTTTGAACATTTATTTCAGGTAACACTTGTGGATCATATAACATAGCTTTGAATTATGGAGCAGATAAGGAAAATCTAAAAGGAGAAAAAAATTAGGGCAGGCCTTTATTAAATTTTAAACGATGTCTTTGCTATACTGTTACAAAAAGCCAAATAGGGTATCAAAATCTCTGGAGATCACCAGTATAATTTCTTTATCATGTTCCATTTAAAATTTAATTATGCAGTCTACAATGGGAAGAATCTGCACAGTGTAAGTAGGCCATGTGGTGAGTAACTTAACAATATTCTAAAGTTTTCCTTATAAAGATCCTTCCTTTGATAGTCAGTTACACATCAGAACATTATATCATAAAACAAGTGTAGTTTAATTCAGTCACTGCAGACTCTTATACACATCTATAAAGAATGAAATGCTTTGACTTAGGTAATTTGGAAAGTTCATGAAAACCATGTTCCTGCTGGAGCTGCCCACAGTACATGGGCAGTACCTGTACATACAGATGCTCATTGACTTCTGTTATGGTCACATCCTGATGAGTCATCAGTTTAAAATATCCTATAGCAAAAGTACACTTAATGTACCTACCCTAACAGATATCATGGCATAGCCTACCATTGCACAAAATGCCCTAATGTGAGGCCTTTATAAAATAATAAAGTATTGAATGTGTCATGCAATTCATTGAATACTTGTATTCAAGTATTCCGGCTACACTGCTCAGCACTGTGGTTCCCTCTTGTGACTGTGTGGGTGGTGGGTAGCTGTGGGTCACCGCTCCTGCCCAGTACCAGGACAGAGTATTGGACCAAAAGTCTTGAGCCCAGGAAAAGATCAAAATTTGAAATTCAAAGTATTGTTTCTACCAAATGTATCTTTTGTGTATTGGGAAGATGAGAAATTATAAGCTGAACCATGTTATAAATCAGCATCCATTTGTATCTTTTCTTTGGGAGACATTGTTTTAATGTACTATAGCAAAGTCCAAGGAATTTTTTTTAATCTCACTTGTTTAAGTCATTAGCAGCCATTCATAGCAAGGCGAAATCTGGGCATGGAATAATTATAATCTGAAGAACAGTTTTATATGTCCAATGGATTGATATTTCCTCATTCTCCGCCTTCAGTTCAGGTAACATGCAACATTAACTTTCTTATAATAAAAGAACAAAGGAAGTGCTGTATGAAAGAATTACAGAGGTCACTTAAGTGTCACATGGATTTCTTCACTTATAAGAGATGCTCCATTATCATCCCCTTTTACTGATGAAGAGAATGAGGCACAGAACGGTGATGAAACTTCCATAAGATTCATAACCTGAAGTGGGAGATTTGAACACAGGCTGGGGTTGGGCAATGGGCCAAACCACCTTACTAGACTGCTTCTGCAATATGGTTCAAATGTTGATAAAAAATAATTAGGATAAAAATATCTTTGAAGGGGCCCAGGGAGATGGTTCAGTAGAATAAGTGCTTCTCTGGCAAGCGCAAGGGCCTGAGTTCAATTCCCAGTTCCGCAACAAAACAAAACAAAACAAAAACACCTTTGAGCTAGGCATGTTGATGCATGTCTGTGGGCCTAGTTATAGACATATGGGAGGCTGAGCCTGGAGATCACATGAGCTGATACATTTGAGAACAGTCTGGGCAACACAGTGAATTTTAGGTCAAAAATAAAGAAAACAATATCTTGGAACAAACAACATGTGGCTGTGTGCCAGGCACTGATCCAAGCATTGTACATGGGCTATCTTCTCATAGCCACTCCAGCAGGAGGGCAACACAGAATTTTCAAATCCATAAGCAAAAATCTGAGGCAGAGATATTCACTACCTTGCTCAAGTTCTCATAATTAAGAAACGTCAGATACAGGATTCAAGCACGTCTAAGCCCAATCTTTGGTCTTGTTGGCCTCTAGCTGAATACATGCACAACACCAATAGCTCTGGGCAACTTGGGAAAAGTCAAATTTAGGTTACTACCTTCCTGGCCTATTACATAAAATTGGCTAAATATTGAAGACTTTAAATCATGAAGCAGAGTCAGAAGGTGTTTTTGTTTTTATGTTTTTTTTTTTTTTTTTTTTTTGCTAGGGTCTTGTTATGTAGTTCAGGCTAGACTTGAACAGTATATAGTCCAGGATGGTCTCAAACCCACAGAAATCCTCCTGCCTCAGTTTCCCAGTGCTGGGATTACAGATGTGCCAACATACACAGCCTAGAAGGGTGATAGGACAGAAATCATATATATCACTGGACCTTTCAGAGAAAGTTTCCTTGATTCTTCTTCCTTCTCTTCCCAATTCAAATATTTATTCATTGAAGCAATCATTTATTAGTCAGATAAACATCTATCCCTCTAGACAGTCAAACACAATGTACAAATGTCTATGCAGTGCCTACTATGTTCTTGGCATTGCTAGGCACTAGCATTGCTAGGAAATGAATAACAATGGGATTGCAAAATGTTTCTAACTTAGTAGAAGGTATAGAAGTCTAAAATAGATCTGTGAACTTAGGTTGTTAACCATCCAGAAGAAAAGCTGATTAGCATCCTGCAGCATAGGCCATTCACTTTGCCTTATCAGACTCAGTTGATTTTAGTTGTTGTACGTTTCCTTTTGTATTTCTGCTTTTCGTTTCTTATACTAGGGAGACTATATGATATTTACACATGTGTGTCTGGTTTATTTCACTTATGAGTATATGTTCAAGTGGCATCCACTTCAGTATAAATGCTTCAAACTTATCATTCTTAATAGCTGAGTAATACTCCATTATATAGAAATACCACATCTTTTTCAACCATTCCTCATGTGATGGACATCTTGGTTGTTTC
>PVKA01008077.1:0-30741 GCA_004027165.1 Ctenomys sociabilis | reverse complement strand
GTCAGATCCTTTGGGAAAATTCCCAGTAGGGGGATAGCCGGCTTGAATGGGATTTCTAGTCCTACTGTTTTGAGGAGTCTCCACACTGACCTCCACAATTGTTGTACCAGTCTACATTCCCACCAGCAGTGGAGAAGTGTTCCCTTTTCCCCACAACCTCTCCAACATTTGTTGTTGGTTGATTTCCTTATGATAGCCATTCTTTCTGGAGTGAGATGGTATTTCAGTGTTGTTTACATTATCAGGTTATACAAATGCTGGGTAGCAGTTAATACAGGTGGCTTTGGGAATAAAGAGAAGATGCATAAAACTATTCAGAGCAGAGAAGACATCCTCAAAAGAATATGTGTCTAGAATAGAGGTAGCAAACCTTTTTATGCAAGTGAGCACTAAATAGTTTTGACTTGGCAGGTCATACCACCTTTGGCACAGCACTGATGTTGCAGTGCAAAGATAGTCAGAGCTAGAATGCAGTATTCCAGTGAAATTGATCTAGAAGCACAGGCCACAGGCTGGTATCATTTTATGGGCTGTAGTTTTCAAGTCTAAGTCTAAAAGATTGCACTGGAGATGATTAGAGAGATGAGAGAAAGAGCACAGTACATAGGCACAGTGGAGCTACTTGAGGGAAAGTAGGACAGCATGAGCTTTCAAGGAGAGAGAGTGAGGAGGGATGGTGCATAAGAGGGAGGAAGGAAGGGAGAGAAAAAGTGAAAGAAGAAGAGAAGAAAAGAAGAAGAAGAAGAAAAAGTAGAAGAAGAAGAAGAAAAAGAAGAAGAAAACAAAGGAGGAGGAAGAGGTGTAGAAGGAGGAGAAGAAGAAGGAAGAAGAAGAAGAAGAGAAAAGAAGAAGAAGAAGAAGAGAGAAAAAAAAAGAAGAAAAAAAAGAAGATGCTGCCATCGCAGCCACTGCCCTTGGAAGCCAAACTATGCTGTTTTTAGGAAACTGTGGCATAGTTCTTAAAGTGACTCAGGCTGCTATTGGAGAATAAGTTGCAAAAGAGGAAGTGACCCACAGAGGGGGCAAGGACTGCAGGTGGATATTGATGGTGGCTTGCTTGTGAAAAGACAGAGAAAGTGGATAAATTCTGGTGATTGAGTCAGCACACTTGGTCAGTGGGCTATCTGTTAACTGGCAGTAAAGGGAAAGGTGTAGAAACGACGCTAGCATTTCTCCTTCTGGCAGTTGGATATGTGGTAGTAAAATGGGTTGGAGGAGGATTCAGGAGGTCCTGTTCAACCACCTCAAGTTTAAGATTATTCACTCAAGGAGAGATGTCAAAATAGCTAAGATATTCATATGTGTATCTCAAGAGAGAATTTGGAGCTGCAGATATAAAAATGGATGATATCTGCAAAAATGTGATCTTCAAAATTGAGAAACTATATGAAATTTCTCTGCATCCTCCCCAGAGGTGAAGAGAATGATTTCCAAGGAAAATCCTGGGGTATCTCAACACAGGGGACAATGAATACACAGAAGGTCTGGAAGGAATACTGGGAAGAAACGGCTGGTAGGAGAAGAAACCTGGAGAGTCTGGTATCCCCAAATGGAAGAAAGCATGTCATCAAGGAGGAAGTACTTTCTAGATTGAAGGAATGCAGCTAGGAGGCCAAGTAATTGGCCTAAGAGTAGATAAGTGTCTATTAGGTTTGACTAGATGGTGGCTTTTGCTGACCTTGACCAGGTCAGTTTCTGGGCAAGGAAAGGTCAGAAAAGTGTCTGGGGCAGATGAGGGAGAAAATGAAAGCATACCTGTTAGAGGTGGGGACCATTCATACCATGAATACTTATAAGCCATTGTCTCCTCCCTCTTGACCAGGGCAGACAGAATACACCTCTCATTAAAAAAGGCTCAGAATATAAGACATCCTGTTTTCCCAACGAGCTTAGGCATGGACAAAGGATCCTTCCCTGAAAATGAGACACATGGGAATAAACTGGGTATTGCTGTGTCTCTGTGTGATATGGTGAGCATGAAGGGCGCCATCCCAAAACAGCACAGCAGGCAGTGTGCCAGGTGCTGTGGCAGAGTGTCACGGCCTGGGTAATGGATGAAGAGTAAGACATTTTCCTCGCAGTCCTGGAATCTGGGCAAGACCAAGGTGCCAGCATTGGGTCTAAACCTAGGGGGCAGAGCTGTCCTCCCAGAGCAGAAGTATAGAAAAGGCAGGGGATCCATTCGATTAAGCTTTTATTTATCAATTTATTAATTTATTTTACTTTTAAAATTCATACTTGGGAATGAACTCAAGGACACTCTATCACTGAGATAAATTCCCAGTCTCCTATCTGTCTGTCTGTCTGTCTGTCTGTCTGTCTGTCTGTCTGTCTGTCTGTCTGTCTGTCTGTCTGTCTGTCTATCTATCTATCTATCTATCTATCTATCTATCTATCTATCTATCTATCTATCTATCTATCTATCTGAGATCTCACTAAGTTGTCCCAGTTGGACTCAACTCCTGATCCTCCTGCATGAGCCTCTGATAGTCAGATTTAGAGATGTGTACCCCAGACCCAGTGTCATAATAAGTTTTATAGTGGTATTAAACCTCCTCACCAAGACAGAGGCCTCATGATCTAAACACCTCTCCAATGGGGCCATTTTCAATGGTTGTGTTGGAGATTACAATCTTAGCACCAAATTTTGGGGAACAATTCCAGACTATATTAGTGCTGAACCGACCTTGGACTTTTTCCAATCTCTTGAACTGTACCTATAAATCAAATTTGTATTTTCTTTTTATTTCCATTTTGTTTGTCTTTGAGATAGGATCTCGTGTCATTCAGGCTGGTAGTGAGCTCCTACAGTACATAAAGTTATCATCTCATGGTGATCCTTCTGCATTAGCCTGAGTGTTGCCATTACACCCAACTTCAATCTATGCTTTCTAGATTGATTTATCTAAAGTGGCCTGTAAGTGCAACAATCTGAAAAAAATAATAAAAGGAGATATTGTCGGAGAAAATAAAGTACAAGAAAGAATTCAACCACGGGTATGGAGTGCAAGATGCATATGAGAAGTCAGGAGATGTGGGTCAGAAGTAGAGAAAGAAAGAATGTATCTTACCATTTACAACATGGGGTGACCTCAGAGTTAGAGTACAATATGATGGAAGTTGGAAGAAGGAAATTGGGCTGCGTACTATACAGAGACCAATCTTAGGCCAGTGGACTTGCTTTTCATTGTCAGAAAAATAGTGAAAGTGAGAGAGAAGGATTCTGGGAATATCAAAGTCCAGGGATTTCATGGGGACCCTGCTGCCACTGGTTCAAACTGACCAAGCCAGTGAAGACCTGTTCAGAATGTGGCTTCATGATACCTATCTTTCTGCCTCCAATCAGAAGTAGCTCATCTCATTGCTGGAATTCCTTAGCACTCTGGTTTGCTTAGATGTTTTACATGTCTTCTATGGAATAATCTGAGCCTTTTTCACTAGACTATACTACTTAAGAGAGGAAAGGGTGTTTGTCTAGCTCCTCTCACAAAGCCTACAGCTATACCTAGCACTTCATGTGCCTTTTTTTAATTGAATAAATAATGAATTTTGTCAATATTGAACAGCACTACATTGAGGCCTCAGGAGAGTTCAGGTAATTGTTCCTCAGGGGTTACAAAGAAGATAAAGTGTCCCTCAGGTCTTGATTACTTAGTAAGTGGTTTACCTGGAACTACCCACATGTAGATCTTCTCTTTTCTAAAGATCTTTCAGAAGATAGCATTTTGCATTGAGAACAACAAGAAACATGAGTACATGTTACCTGCCCAGTCCCTCCAAAGGGAACAGAAGATCTAACCTTAGAAACTTCTAGAGCCACCAATAGCAAGGTGAGCTGCCAGAGCTTACTTGAAGTCCCTTTGCTTCTACCTTTTGTTTCAGTGTGACTGGACTAGTTACTGAGAAATATGGTCAGTGAAAAAAGGTCAGTCTTGCCTTCCCTTAAGAGCATCAATATTGATCATATTTCAGGTAACATAGATCCATAATTTCATACATAAAGCTGAAATAGAATGACTTTTATCTCTGATAGTCAAACCAGCCTTGTAGTTTTATTTTTTGGTAGAACTCAAAAACAAATTCTATGGTGTCAATGGCATTTTAGTAATTGCTTATACACATGCTCCTTGTGATAGGAATGTCCTGATAAACTGTCACAATTGAGAATATTGTAAATAGAAGTACTTATAATAACTGGATCTACTGAACATCTTAGCTCAGCAACACAGTACACTGGAGAGTCCGCTGCCAGCCTGGAGGCCAGGGGCCAGGTAGGACGCTGCCCAGCACCGAGAGAGTAGCGTCATGCCTCTCTTTAGTACCAGAAAAGATCAAAATTCAAAATCCAAAGTACAGTTTCTACTACTACTGTCACAGTATCACAAAGTCAAAAAAATTCTAAGTTGAAAAATTCTAAACTAAATCACTTTAAGTGCATTTGATATTTTTGTCCCAAATCCCATCAAAGATAGATTAAAATACAAAAGAGAAGACTATGTTTTTCTTCCATGACTTTAACCTTTGGCTCTTCCCTCCATTCATTTATGCTAGAATCTAGCACAGAATGACATCATATACATGTATGTAATTATTTTAAGCTTCATTTACTGATACTTCTTGCTCCTCAAAGAGCATCCTGACTTCTGAGCATGAAGAACCAGCCTGTGAATTTCTCCCGTGGTATTTAGGATATAACTGTGAAGGTCTATTAAATCCCTTTATGTTCCATAGTTTACTTAACATAGTGGACTATGCTAACAAGAAATTAAAGTGCTTTCTCTTTCAAAAACAACAGTTAATGGTGCATGATTACAGTAAAACCTCTGTTGACATGAGCTTCATTTATACCTTTATTCTGCTAGCCAAAATGAAGTTTTATCCATAGTGGTATCACTTATGCTAACTTCCCATCTTATCACAATTAATTTAGTGGCTCTACTCCATTTAAATAATTGGTGGTTTGCTATGATTTAAACCTATCTAACTAAATTCACCACTCTTTTCCATGAAAAGAAGAGTTTGAAAAAGATGATTATAATGAGAAAAAATTCTTGAGATTGCTAAACTGTTTTTTGCTACAAGCAAAACGAAAGCAAGGCATTATGCACAGGAGTGAACTTGATCACTTTCACGGGTCAAGAGATGGAATCATGTGTCCCACTTCTGAATCACTTCAAGGTAGTAGGCAGCCTGAGCTGTACAGGTAGTAAGGTTAAATATTTATTTCAGTACTGACAAGATCATGGGTTTTAATATTTATAATATAATTGCAATACTTAGTGCATGTTGCTCATATGTTCTAATTGTTTTTCTGGTGACATATTATTACCAAGGTTTAATTTAAGCAGTGGCAAGAACTCAAAAACACATTTAGGTTATCATTAGAAGTGGAAAACATACCTGGGGTGTGCTCAAGCGCTTTGTGCACATATCTCATTCCAATGTCAAAGTGTACTTAACTACAAAAACCCAACGCTCTGGTACAAGATTTACATGTGTACACAAAATATTACCAACCAGTGTCTGGCTATGTAAAATTAAAGCCACAGAAGGCAATTAAAGTTGAAAGTCTCCATCCTTGCACAACAATGGCCTTTTGGAAAATTTCAAGACAGTCAAAGCCAATGAAAATCAAACCATAAAACTGTGACAAAATGCCACGGTCTTCCTTCCCAGCCAACTATCACTAGGTAGCAGTGGCCTGAGCTGCAATTTTTAATTTTTTTCCCTAGATGTCAAAGAACAAGCAGGCTTTTATAACTAAGGATAAAAAATTCAGAATGCTTCTCTAATCATTAGCAGACAAATAAGCAAAATAGCTACCAATCCCTTGTTCTAGATAGTATTTCAGTATCTGAGGTTCATTTGCAATTTTTGGTGACAGACCCCCCAAAACTGGGATAGGCAGAAAAACTGAACAACTGATAAAATTCTCTGAGATTGTACAAACAGATGAATGTCAGCTAATGAAATAGTATGGGCATCAAGGAAGCTTCATCAGCAAATAATTATGTTATTTTAAGTTAACATAAGAAAGGAAATACCCGATAATGAATATGTCCAAAATTGCTCCTGGAGACAGTAACAATGGATCTGATATTCTATTAGAAGCATAACTGAAAAATAATAGCTCTTTCACTCCCTTGTTGTCACGCACCACGATGACTGTGTGTTGTTAGAATGGGATTGTTGGCATGTTATTTATTTCCAACATGATTGAACATTAGAATAACAAAAATTCATGACACAAAATAAGTGGGCTCATTATCAAAATACCACCCACCAAACTCAAGAAGAGAGCATTCTGTCCCTTGAGTAATAAACCAGCAATAACAAGATCATTCCTGGCAAATATGTGAATGGCTGCTTGGTATTCACAATAGAGCACTACTTAATAGAATTCAGAGGTGGTTGCAGATTTTCAGACATCTGAGTAATTTTCATCTGCATGATTACTGCATGGTGTGGGTCTGCTCTGACAATACAGAGGTGGTCCACTCCTTAGCCATTTTATGAATGTTTGGAAGTCATTCCTAATTCCATTATTTCAGGATTAACTTCTTCACCACAAACATGCGCAGATGCATAACTCTTTGCAAATGATGGAATGCTCAGGTCATCACAGTGGACCTTTTCCAGAGCAGGAGTTCAACAATGCAAGAACTAAGCAAGAATACAAAAACCAGAAAACATGCATGGTCGTAACTCTGCAAACTGGCACATGGTTCAAATGTTCCTTCGGGATGTTATCCAAAGAATGAAGATATAAGGTAATTTAAACATTTGGATCACAGTAAATAGCTCTTTGACAATATTAATCATGAGCCTATAAGCAAAAGTTTTCCTTACATTCAAAAGCAACCAAATGTGCTTATTTCGTGCCAGATGGTAATGATTTGTACTTTTTCCTATTCTCAAGTGCTGTTTATGATCACATTTTGTTTGCTCTTCTTTTTTGTGTTCTGAGATTTTCTTAATTTCCATTCTGAATAGTTCCCAGGCAACACCCTATGACATATTAATTTATTCATGAAGTTTCTCAGTACCTTAGAAGACGGAGGTACAATCCTAGGTATAAAGGCAGACACTTAATCAGTGTTCACTAAATGCCTCTAAAAACATAGTCATCCTCCCTCCCTCCCTCCCTTCCTTTTTTCCTTCCTTCCTTACTCCCTTTTTTCCTTTCTTCTTTCTGCTTTCCATTAAATAATGGTCATCATTCTTGGCGGCTAGCTGTCTACAGTCTGTATCCTATTAATGATTTTATATACTGTCATAAAATATAAAAGTGTATAAATGTATTGACTAAGTGTACTCTTATTTTTTGAGACATTACTATGTATTTAAATAAAAAGAACTAAAAATGCATTTATACCATCAAAACTATGATGTAGGTCCTTTAGGAAAAGCTGTGTATTCTTTCATACATCTATAAATTCCTGAACCCAACAATTGTAATTAATATACTGAGAAACAAAACTAATGCAGAGTGTCTTCAGATTGCCAAGTCTCATAAGTATAATAAAGGAAACCACATTTTTACTATTTCTGAGAAAATTTAGCTCATATATACATCGCCAAATATATAACATAACTTCAAAGAAAGGAGAATGATTTTCCTAAGTCACTTGTGAACATTCGTCTCATTACTTTCTTGTGAAATCATTTACATGTAACCAGTACATGCTTTTGTCCTGTACATAGTGACATATCTGATGAAGAGAAAGAAAACCCTGTTAAAGGGAACACAGTAATTCTTTCTATGTATCAAAAACCAGGTACAAAATAAGCAAAGCCAGCCGCTTACCTTGGTGGACTTCCAGCTAACTCTGAGGCAGTCTCTCTGTGGGAGAAAAAGAAGATAAAAATGAATCAGCTCAGCTTGGTAAATTGTAAAAAATTGTTTAAGTGACATAATATCAGGTATGTGTGAAGAAGATATCTTACATCAGATGTTTAGGAAATTAAAATTGACTAATCACATTTCTGATTATTTCTCATAAATGTTTTCACAGATATTTTCAAAGGAAAGTTTTCACGTATGTGACATACCTGCTTTTGCTTTCTGGTGATACAATTTAACAGAGTTTAAAATGTGAAAATTACATAATGCACAACATCCAAAGAAAATTAGAGGGGGAAAAATTCAAATTATTCTTTAGCTATTTGCAGATAAACAAAACATCCATAATTTATTTTCAGGAGTCATACAGAGATAGGTTCCTTTGGGGATATTTCTCGATGTGGCTCTTGTCACCCAAGATTTAGGGAAGAACATGAGGAGCGCAAAATGAGACTCTTTTGTTAACAGATCGCTGTTTTTAATTTCTTTATCATAATGGTGTATCATCTGGGATTGCTGAAGGGAGGTGCTGTAACTCAAACGACACAAAAGATAAGTCACTAATTAAAGGCTCTATGTAGAATACTAATAAAAATGAACAGAGACAAATTTCAAACTATTTTTTTGAGTTCTCAAAGCTCATCTTTCAAACAGAAATGTGTCCTTGGAAATAAAGGGGAGCAATGAGTGAGAAGAGGAGATATTTATGTTCAAAAGCAGAGCAAGGCTCAATGATAGGCTGATGTTAAAGGAGTGAATTTTAGGAATGATGGAGTAAAATATTCTAGGTTTTACATAATGCCTCCAGAACATGTCGTGAGGAAGTATGACAAAACACACAAAATCTGATGGACAATTACTGGTGGTTCATGGCCTTCCTGAAGCTAATGTGTCCATGGTAGTCCAGAGCCCACTGTATTGGGCTGCAGCAATGCAGCCAGGGCTTAACCAATCACCATTTTTGAGATTAGCAGAACATAAAACATTGGTGCTTTTAAACTAATGATTTGTTCGTTGTCACTCATCCGCTGTGGCTAAAAAATTATGTGCATTATTGCATCTTTTCACAAATTTCTACCTTTTATAAGAAACCTTTAAGAAAAGTAACCTTAGCCAACCATGCCTCTGGTGCTAACCCAGGTGAGGGAATTTAAAGAGAATAACATAAAGACCATGCATTTCTCACTGGACTTCTAAGGCCAAAACTGCCACTCTGGGCATTCCTACCTGGGCATCAGCACTCACTATGGCTTATTCAGCCAACACACTCCTTGAGCATCTCAGATGTTCAGCCCCAGTGACACTGGATACTGCCAGAGGCACCAAGATAAATTCAGGTCCTGATCCTTCTATAGAAAGTGTTTGTACTCAAGGAAATGATAGTGTATAGGATATAAGATACAAGTGATAATGGCTTTCTATTTTTCCACTGTTAAAAATTCTTCTAAGTCAAACTTATCTAAGCCTCCTATGAAGTTTTGAATATATGGTACCTGCCTCCCATCAGACACTGAATAAATGCAAATACAATAGAGTGGGACGTTTCGTACTTGTAAGTTCTACTTCTTAAATTCATATTTAGGAATGACTATTGTAGGTATTTGGAGTTTAATGCACTACTTTCCTTTCTTCAGTTATCATTTCAAGATAATTTGATTTTTAGAGAAGACAGAATGCTAAAAATTTAGTAAAGACATTGATGAAGGAAAGAATAAGAAAAATTATTAGGTTTATTAAGTTTTCCTAATGGCATAAAGCAGACTGAGATGGCCGAAGATGTGGGCCTTTGCTAAATTTTTCAGCTTTGGCAATTTTCTGGCCCTCAAAGGAACCTCAACATCCCCAAAGGGAGTAAGAACACTGCCCTTTGAACCAAGGGCACTGAAATCATCATTAAGATGAATGAATAGAAAAGCTTACTGATAATTCGACCTTATCAAAGGAAAGAAAAAGTAGAAAAGATATGTACCTTCCAATAGCAGACAAGTGTCCCGTTTATGTTTTACAAATTAATTAACATTTCCTTCAAAAACATTAATTTTAAACATACAGCACATTCACCAGTGATGCCAGCTTTTATCAGCTGTCTGGAATAACACCCTTCCTGATCATCCCCTGTCCTCCCTCATCCCTGAACTATGCAAACAGTTCTTTTCTTAGGAAGTGTTGAGGCTGGAGCACACTAGGTATTTCCATGCAGCTTGCCAGTTTCCACAATTAGCTGAGAACTGCACCACAGAGGGCACCAGCCCCTGTGCTAATTGCGTGTCAGCCTGAGAACTATGTTTAAGACCTGGACTGAATCTCTCCAATGGTACTTTTGAGTTGTTCAAAAACATGGATTTTCTTAAAAATGGTAAAATACATTTTAATCCTCTTGCTTCTCTTTGAATGATTAAATGTCCAAGTTGTAAAAAGTTCTGTTTTCTTAAATTAAAAGTGTGTGTGTGTGTGTGTGTGTGTGTGTGTGTGTGGGCGTGCGCGTGAGCGCGCATATGTGTGTGTTGGGGGCAGTGTCTTGTTTTGTTCAGGCCAGCCTGGAATTGATGATGTAACCTAGGCTGGCTTTGCACTCTCTGTGATCCTTGGGCCCCAACCTCAAGAGTGCTAGGATGATAAGTGAGTGTCTCTTTGCCCAGAAGCTGAAGTACTGCAAGCAAGTATATTTCTCTTCCTTCCTTCTCTCCCTTCTTCCCTCCCTCCCTCCTTGCTCTTTTTCTTTTCTGGTCACCAGCTTGGGGAAAATTGTCAGCCTTTAAAGTTTAGATCCATTTCCTGGCACATACACAAAAAGTTAGCGTGAAGGCATTATTATAAGTCCATATATTATTTGAGGAAAGTTAACTTTTAAGAAATATATGGTGATTCTTAACTCTGGGAAATCTCAAAGTCCCTAGATAGTAATGCTTCTGCTCTGTTAAATAAAGCCTAAAAATACTTCTCTGTTCCCTTGCTCTGGCTCTCCTCTGATGTTTTATTTCTCTTTATATATTCTTTATTTTGACCATTTTAAAATTCCTCTCTCCCACTTTCATCAATCTTTTCTCACATGATAAATCATCAAAGTATGTATGTGTGTGTTTGTGTGTGTGTGTGTGCGCACATGTACCTCTGAACATAGACATGAGTTAGAAGTCTCACAAGATAAAAACTACAATTAAACACACATAAGTGTATTCATCACATTTTATTGGAGGTCTTATTTGATACCAGCCACTGCTCTAGGCCTTTGGTAGGTGTTCATTCACTTCATCTTTACTAAAGCTTCATGAAGTAGTCATTATTATTATTAAACCATGAAAGAGAAGTCAAAAATGAGACAGGAAAATATTAAGTGATTTCCTAAAGCCACACAGCTCATGATAGAGCGAGGATTAGAAATGAGCCTAGGAATTCAGGGTCCAGAACCTGTGCTTTAGACCACAGTGCCATTTTGCCATTGTTTATGTAAGCTATATCTATCTATATCTATATCTATCTATATCTATCTATTACTTTCATCAATTTATTCTAGTTTCTGTGGTATCTGAGCAGGTACCAACAAAAAAGATGTCAATGTGAGGAACTTTACAATCTGGAGGGGAAGGAGATGCAGAAAAGTATTCAAATAAATATTTGTTACTTCCTCACATGGATGGTACAGTGAAGAATGAAACAAAGCATGGATGATAGAAAGTAAGAGTGGGGATGTGGAGGGAGTTACGATTTTTAGGAGGTACAATAAAAAACTGGAGCATTTAAATTTAAAAATTTGCTACAGTAAAAGTTACCTTATCATTACACTCCCTTCATTCCAAATGAGCAGTACTTTCCCATTGTTCTTGCCATTTTTGGGCACAGTTCTGAAAGGCCTCTATACCCTTCGTTCCGTTGTCATAACTACATCAGAGTCCTGGATTGATTCACAACATTTCTTTTCCTGGTCTTCTTGTCTTTGAGGAAGAGCCAGAAGCTGTGTTGTGCCAGATCCAGTGAATAAGGGGGCTAAAGGCACACCATAGCTCTTTATGTGCCTGGCTTTCCACCAGATGACTTTCAGGGGCAGCATTTATAGTAGTTTTGATCACATCTCTTAAAGACATACAGGAAAGAGGACTTCTAGAACTGCCTCACAAAGTGGCAAGCATGCTAAATGAAGCAAACAGAGTTTGAGGACAGAGTGTATTTTATGGGCATTAATGGCAAGGTGTCTTTTCTGTACTAATTTTCTTTCCAACATTCACTGTATATTTAGATCACATGCTACATATAGATGATCCTGGAAGGTCTTGCTGAAGGCATGACTGAGTGAATTCCAGGACATATTAAATACAACGACATCTACCCTCACCTTCATTTATATCTGTTTCTTTCCCATGTACCACTGCTTTCCATGGAGCATTCTCTGGGTTGCTGCCTGAAACAGACTACACTAGCTATTGGAGAGTTGTTGAAAATGGCACCAGAAGCCTGGCTCTGTGCATTCAAAATGTTACAAACTGAAAGCTGAACCCAGTTTTCTGATGAGCTCAGAAAGTCAGTGAAGGAACAGTGGGTTTCAACAAGAGACACTTCACCTCAGTGCAGACAGCCTTTCCAATTGAGTCTTGTATACAAGTAAACACAACTTTCATAGAAGTGCTCCTGCTTTAGACCACATCATGAGGCAGCAGTCTAAAGTTTCCCTGTATAGATTACACCTGTGGGGCCTAATTTTTCCATATCTTTTTTTTTTTTTTTTATAAAAAAAAGAAGTCTATGAAGTAGAGTTTCACTCTATGCTACCCACTGTGCTTTTGTATTGAACAATGTCTAGATAGGCTCAGACCTACTGACAGGTGAGGCTGTGGTGCCTGGCCTCCCCACACATCAAGCCAGCACTTAGGAATGCACCACAGTGGCATGTGCAATGAGCATCTGAAAGTACGCAGGTGTGTGATCTAAACAGTCAGAAGAACTAGCCCAGGAATGATGAGATGAATCTTACAACTCAGAAGAAGTTGTAAGTTGAGACTTACAACTTCTCTCTTATAGTCTTTCACTTTCATTTTGGGAGTCCTGGCTAAGCTTCTATTTGGCTCAAGACTTATTTGTATGATTTTGCTATTCTTTTGTCTCAGACTCTATCTCAGTAGCTCAGCCTGGCAAGTGTGAGGCTCTAAATTCGATTGCGGGTACAAAAAAGTCTTATACTGTATAAAAGTTACAACTGCATGCTCTACATGCTATTGTGTCCTTGTACTCAAAAATTCCTGGAAGAATCAGATTGCCAAGGGCTTCTTTTAATCAGCTTTGCAAAGAGCCCATCTGCCTTCTGTGGCCTGTAAGAGACACCACTGTTCAAATGGCACTGCTGTCTCTTCGGGCACTATGGGGTTTTGCTTTCTTTTGTTTTACAAATGTCATCCTGACACTGAGCTCAGGCCACCATCTAAGAAGGTCTGTTTTCCACACAGCTAGTGGCCTCTGAGGTGGAGTAGGTGAACCTCCATGCACATGTGCATGTGTGCATTGACATCTGTACTCTTTCTGCTCTGTGATTGTACACAGTTAAATAATGTGACCTCCAAGTACCTGAGTAGGATATTTTAGACTTCAGCAATGGCAAATGTCACCATCCTTGGGGGACAATTATGGAACCTAGAAATGCCACATTAAGTTTCATTTACCAACTTCTACTCTCAGAGATGAAAAGCAAAAGCAAAATAAAACCACTAAAAGCGGACCACACATACATTAGGCACTGCATTACACCTGGGATTTCTTTTCTTTCTTTCTTTCTTTCTTTCTTTCTTTCTTTCTTTCTTTCTTTCTTTCTTTCTTTCTTTCTTTCTCTCTTTCTTTCTTTCTTTTTGGTGGTGCTTGGGAATTGAACCTAGAGGTCTACACCCCCAGTCTGTGCACATGTGTTTCTTTAAAGCCTTTTCAGAAAAATGAGATCTCTCCCAAAACAAACATATTTTCTACAAATACTGTGCTTCTACAAGGGAGACAGAATCAGTTTATTAAAAGAACTCCACATTTAATAGTGCTGAATTATTGTTTATCAAGTTATTCACGAGTAGGCTTCTTCAGGGGAAAAATACCAAACCAAATAGTAATAAAAAATAAAATCTTTCTTTGCCATTTTGAAAGAATGGCCATTTTTCAATAATGCTTACTTTTTGCTCTCTTAGCTCTCAATAAGTCCTCTTAGTGAGGAAGTCCTCCCCACTCTTGATGATTTCTAGGTCAAAGAGGGATTTGAAAACATCAGCCTTGCTGCAATGTTGGATTAATAGCTTAATCCATCAGCCAGCCAATGTTGGTACTGAATCCATTTACTAGTTTGTTGAATGTATGTGTCTACAACTTCTACTATGTGGTAGTCCATAAATGCTGGAAATAGGATAGAGAACTAATTACATATGGACCCCTCTTCCTTCATGTTCATGGTGTGGCACAGAAGACATACAAAAAATAGTGGCAAATGTCACCATCTTTGGAAGACAGTGACAGAACCTAGAAAGGACACAATTAAGTTTCATTTATCAACTTCGACTCTAATAATTGCATGCAGGAGAAGCCCTCTCCATCCCTACCCACCCCAGTCCCCTTTTAGGGAGGGGAGGGATTTTTGGTGAAACAGATCCACACAGATTTCATGTGCATAATAACAAATACCAAAGTAGTGACTAATAAATCAGATAATATTACCCAGAGGAAGGCTATATGGTTTGAGATACTTTTTCTTTTTAAGAATCTAAAATGTCAAAGCCCATTGCCTTCCAAGAAGAGTCTGAGGTGAATTGAGACATGAATGCTTCACTGGGGTGGGGACTGGTACAGTATGTAAGGACTGGGAGGAGGACACAGGACAGCCTGTCAGCTATAGTCAGGCTCCACTAATATGAAATGATTTAATGAAAACAAATGAAGAGGTACGCTACATCAAGTTGCAAAGACTTCTTGGTAAGTTCTAGGTTAGCTAAGAGTCATGTTCTTTCTTCTTGCTGTTAGGAGTTGTAAGAACACAAACCAGAATTAAAGACACTTGGCCTTGTCTATCAGATAACTTGAAATAAGAGGCACTTATGGTTGAGGGATAGTGGAGCTGTGGTTAGAAGGATGTCCCCTTGGAGGACCTGCCAATGCCTGGGTCTGCCCTCTCACTTGCAGTAAGGAGGTGGAGCTCAGTCTCTTCTGAACATTCACCAGAAACCACCATGGTTTACTCTGAAAACAGCAGGTGTTAACATACATCCATAAGAGAAAAGAAATTTTTGACATGACTTGAGAGAATCTTGGGTACTTTTATTTTTATTTTAATTTTTCAGAGCAATGGCCATAAACACACAATGAAATGCTCTTCTTCCCCAAAGATAAAGAACCAATTTTTTTCCTCCAGTAGTGTCTTTGGTTTTTAAAAAGCTACCTCATACAGTCTTTGATGAGAACCAAAATGGTACTGTCAGCCTTCATCTTGAACAGAAGCACAGCCGTGTGGGTTGGGAGGATATCTTCAAAGTGTTCCTGGCTATCTACAGGACCACAAGCCACACTCTCAGACCACATGCAGACATGGTCTCAGCAGAACAGACAGGTGAAAATCCTCCCATTAAGGAGACTGTTTTAACCCATTTGAAAGAACATTATTCTGAGAGGTAACTGCAGAGATGTGCCAAGGTTATTTTAGATCCTCCAAATGTTTCAGGTTGCTTCTTGGGCCCTACTGGGTAAATTAAATATGTATTTACTTCTCCTGAAAATTCAAAAACATGTATGTAGAGTGTTTAGTCGTGGTAGGTCATGTCCAGCTTTCATTAACAATTTCCACTGTTCGTGTGTGTGAATTTGAACAAACCCTGGATGAAATTTACAACCTTCAACACATTTACAGATGACAATTATATCTCTATGATCACTAAAATAAATAAATAAAACTAACTGAAATGGAATCAACAGTAAAAGAGCTAAATTATAGATAACAGAAAATTCATACAACTATACCTCATCTCATGAATGTGGGCGCACTGCCTGTATGCCAGGATTTCTTTAGCCATTGGTGATATTCAGAATATTGCAATTGAGTGCAATTACAGTTAGCTATAATTAAGAACAATTACCGCTTTTATTTCTCTACTTGTTCTTTAAAAGCACATTTGTAATAAAAACTTTTTTTAAAGGTGAAGAATATAATTATACATCCTTATAACGTCTCAAATAATTAGTTTGACTAAAGTTTCTTCTGGAACAATTTTCATTTTCACTGTCAGAGCTGCCATTTATAGTCAATGGAACATACTTTAAAAAAATTCTATCATTAACCTTTTTCACCCTATATAGCTGTATAGGAATTATTGGTACAAATTAAAGTTCTTCAGTACTGAAATCTCTAGGGCCCACTGCAAGCTATTAAATGTTTCCTCTTTCTTTATGTGTGTCTGTGTGTGAGCCTATGTGTACAAGTGTCTTTGAACAAAAAAGAAATATGTTATTTGTAGACAGTGTTTGCCTAATAAGGATTTTGAGAAAAAGTTACTTTTTATAAGAAAGTATCTTCTCTATTTTATGTTACAGAACACTGCTGTCTGTTTATTTAGAGCACATTTATACATTCTCCTAACCAAGAAGTTCCTGCATTGTGACAAATCTCCCCCACGATTTAAAAACCCAAAGAGCACATGGTCAATATCAACCTAATTAGAATTAGTGAAATGCTCCTCTCTCTAAATTTAGGTTGCTTCTCAACTTTACTTCATTGGTGTTTGTCTTCTGTGCGGTACTGTAAATTCCAGAAGGGTAGCAACTTCACTGTGTTTATCTCTGTCACCAGAGTTCCAAACTGAGAGTGTCTGGTGTGATGTACCCAATAAATCAAGCATGTTGAGTCAATGAAAAGGACTTCTGGTCATTTATGTTGGGAGTAATTAAAAATTAATCATCTGAATGACTAACGATAAAGCAAATTAGATAATATTATCTTGTAAATTAAGGATATTTTCATGATGGATCCTGTTGAATTAGAAGTCTTGGGAAAACACTCAGGCTAAGTCTGTGCTTCTTGGGACTCAGTGATTAGAATAAATCATCTCTTAAGGTATTTTACAACCTTGAGATTACTTAATAGTTTACCCCATCTAGAACACATCCTGCTAGCAATTAACATAAGGTAAAAATGTGTGTGATGGTTAAAGATGGGGAACAAATAACAGGCTTGTTCAGGGGGCAGACCACAAGTGGAAAAGATGCTGAAATACTGAGAAATTTGTTAAGAAAAATGCCCTCTAAATTCCGTATATTGAAATAATATTTGGATACAATTTATATTGTAAAGTTTATCCTTTATTGTATAAGAGCCACAAATTATCATGCACTTACTATGTTGTAATTACTTTACATATTTTTTTATATCCCCTACAACACTGTCAAACTGTTTTTAATTGTTATGCCCATCTTTCATATAAGGAAGTTGAGGCTCAAATAAGTCAAGTATAGGAGTCCAGGCCATCTAAATCCACAATTAAATTAAGAAAATGAAAAAAAAAACTTTCTGGTCATGGCAAGAGACACTAAAAGTAGGACAATAATCTGATTGAATCGCTATTTATAGCCATCTTTAAGCTAAAAGGAAAGAAATAGGAATCTAAGAAAAAGTTCCACTGTCCAATTTTATTTCCTAAGTCTATACTGGTTCTCAAGTATAGAAATTTTCTAAGGACAAGGTCTTCCTGTTAGTCACTTCTGCTTCACTGTGACACAACAATCCAACCCACAACTTAAAGGTGGAGAGCTTAATTTGGCTTCCTGTTTCAAGGGGTTGGGTCTGTGGTCAACTGGTTCTAAGGAGAAATATCATGGCAGAAGGACACAGCAGAGAAAAGATACTCACTTCATGGTGGCTGGGGAGCAGAGCAGGAGAATAATGCCAGGCAGGAAGAGGCCAAGGACGATTTCTATAGCATCCAAGGTCACTCTTCCATGACCAACTGAGACATACCCAGAAGACTGCTTTGGTACTTTCAGGGTGGCTCCCAAGAACATCAAGTTGACACAATCAGTTTTGATGTCTTTGTATATATTAGGAGTTCTGAGATCACATACAGAGGTAAGATTGTATGTCTCAGCATTGGGCATAGAATTGTTAATTTAAACTTCTCATGGATATGTGCCCTCCCAAGTATATAGGAAGGTGTAGTTGTGAACATTACTTGGCACCATCTATAAGAGAAACAATCTAAATGGCTATGAATAAGGTAATGACTAAATGAACTATGCTGTGGATATTATTAATAATCTATGGATTAAAATATGAGGCAAATGTCAATGTTTTAAAATGGACAGAATTACAAGGCATGTTGAAAGGAAAAGGAAGGAGTCCTTTTGTTCTTTTCTAAGGAAAAGAACAAGTCATAGAATAATACAGTTCAGTTTAAGGATGTTTTTGTTTAAAATAAAAAACACAGAATAAGATATTCTATTGATATACTTGAATCTGTACACAGACAGCAATAGACTTGAAGGCAAACCTAGCAACCTTATCAAGTGCTGGTTTCTACAAAGAGGAAACATTGGGAACATGGCATCTTGTGCCAGCAACCTGCCTCCTGCCCTGGGCAACCAGTGCCAGGGGCTCTCTTCACTCACTGTGCCTTTGGTAGGCCACCTCCAGCCACATTGTCAATAGATCGCAGGCAAGTGAACATGGCTTGGATACCAGCTGACTCCAGCAAGGGAACAGGAATCTGGGTGGTCCCCTGAACCTGTCTGTGGGCTGCCTGCCCTCCAGGGGAGCTACAGAGGAGCCCCAGACTCCAGTGCAGATAGATTCATCACTTAAGGCACTGATTTGTCACTCCAAGGACCTTTCACTAAGGGGAGATTGGGGGCTATTCTACAGCACAGACCCCTACTATCACAAAGACTTCACAAAATAAGGACAGTTTATATAAAAAAATTCACTGAGCTTTCTCAGGCTGGATTGCTGGTAGTTTCTTGAAATGTGCTCCAGGTCAGCCTTTACATATTGACTTCTTTATAGATGCACTCAAGAAGCCAGCCAAATTAAAGAATCCCATGGAGCACTCTGTTGTTATACAGAATGTGATCAATATTTTCTTTTTTAATATAAATATCTCCTTTAATAAATTGTGTTTGCTTATTGGAAAATTTCATCAGTTACAGAAAGCTAGTAGTAAGGGATAAACAGAAAAGAATTACATATTTTTACTAATAAAAACTAACTGCTAGATGACCAGAGTGACCTGGGATACTTAAGCAATCATTTGTTCTTTTATTTCATTCTGTAGGAAGAGAAGATTACTCTTTCTGAGATGGTGGATTGGTAGAACTCTGAAACAGCACTGAAAAGTTGTAAAAATGTAGAATGAAAGCAAGCACTTCAGTAGGACATATCATTTGTCATATATGTGTAGTCTGGTCCTCTCTCTGAGATTGGGAAATGATACTGAGGAGGTTCACAGAAATTGTCCCTTTGTTTTCAGGAACGTGACCTCCCACTTCTCTAACTAAAATGTCCCTCCCTCCTCCCTCCTCCCCTTTCACTCCCAGCTTCACTAATATAACTGGCACATAATCATAAACTACATATACTTACTCTGTACAACTTGGAAATTTGCCTCATGTGGAATTACTGCCATAATCAAAATAAGGAATGTACCCTGAAGCTTGTATCTGTCCCTTATGATGCCTTTCTCCCAGGTTTCCCTGTCTCTAAGTAAATATTAATCTGTCTTCTGTTCTTCCATGTCAGTTTCTTTTCTTTCTTTCTTTTTTTCATGGCCTACATGGACTCACTAAACAGATTGGACTTGTAGTGATCCTTCTGTTTTAAGCTTTCCAAGCACTGATATTATAGGTGCGCACCACCATGCCCAGTGTCATTTGAATCTCAGTGTGCCCTGGGTGTGGGGCTGGCATGGCCTGCTGGGGATCAAACCCCATCCCTGCTCTGCCTAAGCAGGTGCTTTAATCCACTGAGCTATCTGGCTGGCCCTGAGATTCACATACTTTATAGCACATTTCAATGATTTATTCCTTTTCTCTAAGCAGTGGTTTGCTTATTGATTCTCTTCTTGGTGGACATATGAATGTCTCCTCCTACTTCATGCCTTATCTTTTCATTTTTTTAGAGATGTCTCCCTAAGAAGATTTTTTATTTTGGCGGAACTGGGGATTGAACTCAGGCCCTTGCGCTTGCCAGGGAAGTGCTTATTCCACTGAGCCATCTCCCTGCTCCCAAAGATTATTTTGATGAAGTCCAATTTACCACCTTTTTGGTCATGTCTCTAGAATTCTACGATAGAAATTCTTTGTCTATCCAAAATCACAAAAATTCTTCTCCAATTCTGCCTTCTAGATACTTTATAGGTTTATATTTGAGTTTATGATCATCTTTAGCTCATCTTAAAATTTGGTAAGAATTACAATGTGTATATAGATATTCAATTGGTCCAGTAGTAAATATTGAAATTCTTAGAGTTTTCAAGCAAGTTGCCTTTGTATCTTTGTTGAAAATCAATTGTTAAATAAATATAGGGCTTCCTTATTCATTTGTTTATTTGGTTGGTTGGTTAATTTTGAGACACAGTCTTACTATGCAGTACAGGGCTGGTCTTGACCTCACTTATGTAGCCTAGGCTGGCATCTACCTCACAGAGATTCTCCTGCCTCAGCATCTAAAGTGCTTGGATTATAGGCATGCATCACCATGCCCAACTTTAGGTCTTTTTTCTGACATGCCATACATCGTCTATTTTTTTTCCCTAATCTGTTTACCTGTTTTTGTATTAGTGCCATACAGTTTTGATTACTTTATTTTGATAATAAGTTTAAAAATCTTAAAAATGGTTTTGCAATTTTATTCTTTATATTTGTTTATTTTACATTAATCATATTTCCATAGGAATTTTAGTCAATTTCTATCTAATAGTCTACGCAAGTTTCTGATTTTCATTGCATTAAATTGGTAAATCTATTTGGAGATAATTGACTTCTTACCAATAGTGAGCTTTCTGATCCTAAATCCAGTGTGCCTGTATGTTTGGGTCTTCTCTAATTTCTCACCACAATGTTTTGGGTATACAAATTTCTACCCCTTTTTATATTAAGCCCAAGTACAACACTGTGGATCATATGTTAGCTGGTGTAGTTACACTGAAATGTAGTTTACTTCCATTCACATGTACATCTTGTATCTTATCAATTTAAAAAAATACTTGTTTAATAGAATTTAAAATTTTTTAAAATTAAGCTTTCTACACAGACAGCCATATTTGCAAAACGACAGCCTACTTTCCTCCTTTTCCACAAAAGCATCATTTATGTTGAACTTTTCATTCATGCACTGGACAGAAGCTCCAGCTTAATGTTGAATAGAAATGGAGAGAGTGGACACTAGTGTCTTATTCTTAAAAGTGAGTAAAATCTTTCAGTCTTTCATTATGACAAGTGATATCTGTTTTGGCTATTCGACTGAGAACATTTCACGTGGAGAACAACAGCTTCTATCCCTAGTTTGCTGAGAGTTTATATCAGAAATGCAGGTGGAATTTTTTTCAGATCTTTTTCTCCAACTGCTGCAAGAATGACGTGGCTTTCCTCTTTTAGTCTGTCAATACAGTGAGTTATATAAATTCATTTTAGGTTATGACACTTAGTTTTCGTTTCTGGCATAATGCTTTGCACAGTCATGATAGTATTTTTGATTGTGGCAACAGAATGATGATGGCCTCAATGATGAGCTGGAACCATTTTCCTCTGTTTTAAATATGTGGAAGACTTGTGTGGTATTATTTTGGCTTTCCATATTTGGTAGAATTTGCTAGTGCAGTGTGATGATATGGAGTTTCTTTAAGAAAATTCTAATTTCAATTTCCTATTAGCAAAAGGGCCATTCGGGTTATCCTTTTCTTCTTAAAGGATAGAAAATTTGTGTCTCACTAAATTTGTTGGGTTATCTAAGTCATATAAGTCAGGGATAAACTTTCAGTTAAAAATTAAGGATATTTTTTACACTGTTAATGATGTAAAAAATGTGACTTAAATGATACATTCTCCTTAAGGGTAAAACATATTTTAATCTATCTTGCTATAGAAAAAGTTTGATGCTTCTGATTAATATTTTCAAGTTTATTTGCAAAAGTTGCCTAATTACCTTTCAATATCAGTGGAATCTCTAACAGTGTCATACTTTTTCTTTTTAACATTAAGAATGTTTTCGTCTCTATCACTCTAGCTAGATATTTAACAATTTTATTGATCTTATCTAGCAATTAGTATTTGGTTGCATTAATTTTTGGGGTTGTTTAGTTTTCTATTCTTTATTATGTAAGACTACCATATTTCCTTATAAGAGGAATGTTTCAACGATTTTTACAGGTGTCAAACAACCTTTTTTCAAACTGGGCACACATCAAAGCTAGGATCATTGTTTTCTATTCTACTACGATATTTATTGTGTTTACTCTTCTTTCTCTGAGTTTATTTGACTCTTCCTTCTTGGTTTCTGAATGTGGAAGAAGAAGTCATTGATTCATGATTTTTACTTTCTTATAAAATTAGGGTATACTGCTAAGAGATTCCCTATACTACTCTTTAGTATAATCTCATAGTTTTTATATGCTTTATATGCTGTAGTTTTATTTTTGTTTAGTTCAAAACACTTTCTAATGCTCATTTGATTTATTTGATCTTTTAATTATCTAGAGCCATGTTACTTTCCTGTTATTAATTTCTAATTCCATTTTTGTCATTTATCTACTTTGTGTTACTTAAACACTTTAAAATTCATTGAGGCTTGTCTTATGGCCTAGAATTTGACCTCTTTAGTTAACTAAGTTCTGCATGTACTTGTACAGAATGTGTATTTTGTTGCTGTGTGTAATGCTCTATAAATGTCAATTAAGTCAAGCTGTTTCAAGTGTTGGTTAAATATTGTATATATGTGCAGATCTCTTGGTTATTTATTCTATCAGTTATTGAGAGAAGAATGTTAGATTCTCTTACTATTCTGGATTTGCCTATTTTTCCTATCACTTTTTGTTTTGTTGTATTTTCAATGTCTACTATTAAATACATAAAATTTAGGATTACTCTGTCCACTAGATAAATTGCTGAACCAACGGCTTCATCATTATCAGATGATAATAGTCTTTGCCCTAAAATCTACTTTGTTTGCAATTAATAGAGCCACTCTAATTTCATTTAGATTAAATGCATTCATTTTTTGGTGCATTAGTTCCCTAGGGTGCTGAAAGAAAAATACCAGAAAATATATAACTCAATAGAAATTTATGTTATCACAGTTCTAGAAGGCAGAACTCCAAGACTAAGGCATGGCCAAGGCCTCTATGAAAACCGTGAACTGAGGAAGCTTGAGAGAGCACCATGCAAATCACCTAAGTTAGGATGAGTAAGATTCTGAGTATAATCCAGCTTGGGAAGATTCATATAGACCTATGGTACTAGAAAGCAACTTATTTTTTTTCAAAGGACAATGATAACTCACACATATAATTGACACCTCCAGAATAAAATAAAAAGACAATACACTGAAGGATCATAGGTCTACATTATGTTCATAACTCAGCGGGAACATTTCCATGTGCTCTCAGGGCCCAGCAATAATTCTCCGTGGTGCACTCCACCCTCTGGCTACCAGACACTGAGCCAGCCCCTGCCCCGGGCCTGTGGAGACCACACTGGCAGCTCCTCTGGGCCTGCCTGTCCTGCCCCTCCCTCTCTTTTGTGCCTCTGCCGTCATTCTTCCCTTTCCTTGAAGGACAGAACATGCTTGCACTTGATGAACTCCAGCAGCCTGACTGCTGCTTGTGGACATCTGACAGCCTTCTTTCGTTCATGCTGCCTCTTTTCATCTCAGAGCAATTTGTCAGTGTTTCTGCAAACCCAGTATTCTCAAAAACCTTGCTGATCTTCTGGGTATGTCAGGGGATCCATGTCATTACACAACAGGATTGGCTGCAGATCCTCCCTGGATAGCTCTTCTCTATTCTTGGCGTCTGCTGGGATGGCTGGACCATGCGTCATACTGCTAATCTCTTCAGTAAGGGTTTGTCTAGCTCCACCCTTGGCCCTGTCTCCAGAGAACACTCTGGAAGATTAAGGGTTTTTCAAATCATTAAGCACTGGTTGTTTTGGCTTAACAATTCCCCCCTTAATGTATTTTTTTTTTCTTCTCTTATTATGTCTAAGCAACATGGGGAAATCAGGTCATATGTTTAGTTAAACATTCATATTCACTGCTTATAAATTCTATTTTCCACTAAATCTTACAAGTAACTCAGCCAAGTTTCCTGTCATTTTCTAAGGAGAATTGTTTTCCTAATAACATGTTTTTTTCTAAAATCTCACCATAAGCAACAAAAATATTCATATTTCTACCAATGTTGTGCTCATGATGATACATGCAGTTTACAAGATGATAGGAGCTTTTGCTACTCCAGTCTTCATTCCTTCTGAGCCCTCAACACAATCACCTAAAGTGCTCCTATTTCTGCCACCAATCATAAGGTCAATCTAGGCTTTCTCTGTCATGTACCTTAAAATTCTTTCAGTCTCTACACACCACCAAATTCAAAGCTACTTCCACATTGTTAAGTATTTGTACAATAGTACTATTTCCCAGTACCAAATTTGTATTAGTCTCCTAGGGAGACTATCATTAATAATCAACAACTGGGTAACTTAAATCAAAAAAATTTATTGTACAATGTTGGAAGCCATAAACCTGAGAGCAAGGCATTGGCAGGACCATACTGTCTGAAGACTGTGGAGGAAGAATTTTTGCTATTTCTTACCTTCTGGTGTTTGCCAACAATTTTTGGCATTACTTGGCTTGCAACTAAACTATACTAGTCTGTCTCTGTTGTCATGTTTCCTTCTTTCTGGGAGGCTGTGACTCTTCTTATAAGAACACTAGTCATATTTGATTTAGCACACACCCTAATCTAGAATGCCCTCTTCTTAACTAATTATGTTTCCAAAGACTCTATTTCCAAATAAGGTCATATGCTGAGATTCTGGGTAGACACAAGTTCTAAGTACATGTTATCCATCCCAGGATACACAGTGCATCTCTTCCATCCCTTTTCTATTGCCCTCTTATTGTGATTTTACATTGGCAGTGGATTTTTGAAGGCAGTGTAGATAGTAGTTGAGTCTTGCTCCATTCATGACTTACTATCCCCTCCTTTGGAGGCAAGACCCTTCAGTGTACCACCGCCATTATTCTGAGACGCTCGAGGTTGTCAGGCTGTTGGGAACAGGCACTGTTTTCAGCTTTGTGTGGGTTTCCAGTCACCATTACCTCTTGTCCTTGAGACTCTTCTCTCCCCTGCTTTTGGGAGTTTCTTGCAAAGTGTATACTGGTTAATACCGCACTGATTAAAGAGGGACTTTTCAGACATTTTCTGTATGTCTCTCAGCCTGTCGGGATTTTCCCAGGAATTCTGGTCACCATACTGTTGTGTTCTGGACTTTATCTCCTCAGTCCAGCTGCTCCAACAAATTCCTCCTTCTTGCCCCATTCTCCTATTTCCTCAGCCATGGCCTAGAAACTCTTCATGACAATAGGCTGATAATAAAATTATTGTACAGAACCCCATATATATGCACAATATTATGTGTTAAATAAAAACATTTTGAAGAATATAAACTGGGGTAATTTACAGCTCATTTCACTTGTTTTCCATCTCTAAAGGTTCATTGTCCTTCACTGTCTGGTGTCCATACATTACAAAATACTTTCCTTCAAATATACATTTAAATAACTTAATATATTCTAAGAATGCCAATGTCCAGGAAATAAATATCTTAAAAACAACAGATTTCATCTTACACAATTTTACTGTTATATTTCACAATTGAGTCAATGCATTTTGTCTTTCTGGGCTGTTTCATTGGACAGGATGGTAAGTTGAGTCCCTTTTACTCTAGTGTGGTTAGAAGTAGAAATTGCTCAGATGATCTTTTTGTACTTAAAGATAAGTATTCAACTTCACAATCACAGGTAAAGTCAAAATATGTAGGGTAGGTGCCAGGTGTGGCAGTACATACTCATAATCCCACTGCTTTGGGATGATGAGGCAGAAGTATCACAAGTTCTAGCCTAGCCCAGGCAACATAGGGACTTAGTGAGATCCTGTCTCAAAATATTTAAAAGGGACTAGGTATGAAGATCAGTGCAAAGCTCCTGGATTGCATCAGCAGTACTGGAAAGCAAAACAAAGCAAAACAAACTTGACATATAACACTGTCAAGATAGTGAGATAACTGACTTCTCTTTCCATAACATATCTTGTTAGCCTAAGTCCATGAAGGGCCTCAGCAGCATAATGGGGGCTCCAGAGCTCAATCAGCTGGGTTCAGATCTTGGTCTGACTGTTACTCAGATGTATCACTTTAAGCAGGTTCCCTCACTCTTCTAACTCAGGATCTCATCCTGGCCATGTAGATAGTCTCTGGACCCTTGGGAGGGTTTCCCTCCTTGTGTCTTCCCTGAGCACAGCGGCAGGCATGGAGCAGTCAGTGCCTTCAATTCTTAATCAGCACTGGCTCTTATTACTACATCTCTTGGACAATCTTGCCTGGAGTGAGAAATGTAGGAGAAAGTCTTTAAAAATACAGCTTTAGGTTTCTAGGTGGATAGGCATTTTCTAATATATATATACATAATGAAACCACACTAGGTATCCTGTGGCCCATTATTGAACGATGACTTTGGTACAGAACAAGTTTGTAAATGGCTGGGTGCATTTAAGACATTATTCCTGACATACTGCCTGTTTTCAATAAAAATGATTTTTTGGGGGTAGGGTCGACCACAGCACATTACTTTTCTAGTTAATCACATATACCCTACATTCAGACAAGCTTCTATGATTAACTGTCTATGAATAAGATCTACTGAAATGATTGAAAGTTGGTAATATAAATTGGTACCTATGAAGTCTCTATGCTAGAAGAATTTTCACATAATCTTTTAAAAGTCTCCATATATCTGTGGCTTTGATAAAGAGGATCCACTTTAGAACAATAGCAGAAAAATTAAGTTACTCTGAGACTATGTGGTCAGGCTACTTACAATATCAAAGCTTAGCAATTTCAGACATTATATTAAAGCCATTATGTTGGTACTATTGAACTGGTCAGATCATTCATCTGAGGAAATCTAGTAACATTTTACCAACTTTTCTACTCAGACCTTAATTTTATTCTCTTTGTCTCTTTATAATTCATGTTAAAGTTTCCCATTCTATCTTATCTTTGCAGAGCAATATTTGCCTTCTGGCCCAAAGTGGTAAACTTCAGAGACTGCCTCAAATTCTTTTTGGACCCAAATAAAAAAATCTATCAGTTGGACTTTCTTTGCCCTATAAGAATCAGGCTAGAAACATTTTATTGCTAGCAGTGTCTTTAAGGTTCCGAGTCACATTCATTACTGTTATGGTTAGCACAGTCACTCTGGTGCAAGGACTCTGTCTGACTTTAGCAGCTATGTGGAGTTCCCTGTGCCTCCCTACCTATGCACTGTGCATGGCCACTGTGTTGGGGCCCGGCAGCCTTGTATAAGCCCACTTTTGTTTCAGTGTCCTTATAAATCTTTCATTCTGCTCCTGCCTGACTTCTGGCGTTCAGTTACTCAATCACATGGCAGTTGATATGGCAACTGTTGGGATTGTGAAGTGACTGTTGGGTGCCTAAGATATCGTTATACTTGTATAATCTCAGGGCTCAAATAATTAAGATCTTCCTATATGTGTAATTGCTCCCAAGCTGCTTGGTGACTTGCTGTGAGGCCTTGAGCTAGTAATTTACCCTGTTTTGGATCTCTGTGTGAAATGCCTTGTATCTATGACATAAGAAGAATCATACTGACCTCCCTCCTTGGGCTTTGAGCCAGATTAATATATTGCTGTATTTAAAGGGTAGTTAAATTATAATTCTTGCTTCAAAGCTGAATGTTAGATCGTTCTGTTCTAATGCTACCTGGCATGTCCAAAAGAAGCCAGGTCACAAAGCACAGAGTAAAGAATCACAAGGAAAGAAAGACAACAAAAAAAATGATACCAGCATTGTCCTCTTTTCCATGTTCTTGCTTATTCTTTCCAAAACTATTATTTCTAGCTGAAAGTAAGGACTGACAGATTTAACCCTCTGTAGAAACAGAACATCTTCCCATGTTTGTCTCTTATAAAGACAAGGGGAATTTTATCTTTTCTATTCATAACAAAGTTCCACAAAATTTAGGGGTGATATTGTTAGCATCCTTGTGAATTTAAGCAACAGGTAGGGACTGGTGATAGAGTGGGGGAACTTCTAGTTGTCAAAATTCACTATGTGTCCCACATGGTTCAAGCTACAGTGGGAATTTATTTTAAGTTAGTATATGAGGCAATTGACAACCATTTGAGCAAATAATAAGAATATTTGGGTAATGGAACACTCTGGTAATTTGAAATTACATTTCCTAGGATTTATGGCTCAAAAGCCACTGAGAGTGAAGTAACACATTGTGAACAGGCACAGCTTATAAGGGCAAAAGAGAGTACCTTTCTTTGTGAAGGAAGGGACATTCAGGGACTCATTCTGGACACTTGTGTTTAGTGTCAGGGTGAGGAGATAACAAGATGCAGATGAAGGTGTGAATTGTGGAGGGGAGATACAGAAAGGAGATGGACTGTCTCTGTGCTGCATGTGTCTTGACCACAGGGAACCTGGGGCCAGGCTTCTAGTTGGGTAAGTGATTGTTATGGTTTGTATATAGTTGTCCCCTGCCTGATGCAGTAATGGGGCAGCTTCTGGAGTTTCTGATTGATTATTGTGGGGTTGGATGTTGCACCTGCCCTGGGGCAGGTAATTTGCATTATAGTGTAAGGAGGGAAGAGAGGCTAGCTAGCTGCCTGAGGTGCTGCCCCTCCCTTTGCTCTCTTGTTCTGTCTCCACCTCCCTGTGCCATCCACCATGGAGCCAGCTGAGTATGGACTGAAGCCTCCACTGACTGTCAGCTAAATAAACCTTTCCTTCCTTCATTTTGGGTGTCGGGTACTTGTTCCAGCAATGAGTAGAGTAAATGAGACAGAATTTGGTTCCAGAGAAGTGAGGTCATTTCTGTGGCTAATGCTGACCATGTGGGGTATACGTTTTTGGGAGTGGTTTATGGGAAGAGACAGGAAATGTTTAGAGATGTCACTATAAGAGAAGCACTAGAATAGCTTTGGAAGTTTCTGTTGTGAAGAAGAAGGGCTGCATTTGTTGTTGGAATACTGATGCTTTGTGTAATGGCTTGGCAGAAAGTTTGTCTGCATTTTGTTCCTGTCCAGAGACTTTTTTTTTCTATTTAGGTATTTGATGCAGGGTCTCAATATGCAGCTCCAACTCAGTGATCTTCCTATTTTAAACCTCCCCAGTGCTGGGATTATAGGCATGCACCACCATGCCAGGACTTGGTCCCTAGCTCAGCATGCCCCAGGGGCAGAGCCCATGCAGCATGTGGGACTGGGAATCAAATCCTGGTCCCTGCACTGTTCAGAGACTGCCTGAGACTGACATTAAGTGTAGTGGACTGATTAATCTGGCAAAAGATAGGTCAAACATTGAGGCAGTAGCATGGCTATTGTTGGGGAATTTTAGTCAGATTTATGTTGAGAATCAAGAGCAAAGAGCCCAGCAGGAGATTTAAACTGTGAGTTTGGCCAGAAAGAGAGCTCTAATAAAGCTGTGGAATGCACAGATAGAGCTGAGAGGATCTCCATTGCTGAAAGGGAACCAGAGAAAGGAAAGGATGGCCTGATGGCATCATAGGAGGCAGCAGCTCTCCACCCTTTCCAGCCTCAGGATTGGAAGGGTGAGGGTCTTTGCCTTGTGGGGAAAGCCCCAGAGCCCCATGTTCCAGAATGGCAGTGGCAGACACACCAGATTGCAAAATGGCACTGCATGGAGAATTTTTTCCTCAGAATCAGGGTCAGAGTGCTCACCATATAGACACTTGAGCTCTGCAGCCCAGACAGAAGAAAGCCCGGCTATTGCCCCAGTTGGTAGCAAACCTTGGCATCATCCAAATGGCATTGTTTTAGACACTTGCAGAATGCAGGAGTTCTGAGGTTAAGATGGCTTCCACCTAGATTTCAGAAGCAGGCCTGGCATGCCAGGAAGTGTGCCCCTGAGACGGCAGTGTGTAATGCTATGAATGAGAAGCCTATTCAGTGGAAACCCCAGATGTTTGGAAAAGCCAGGAACATGGATCATCTAGGGGAAACTATGAAGAGGGAGCAAAGCTGGTCCATGAGAGAAGATATGGGAGCTACTACCAACAGAAGTGCCACAGGGGTGCAGCCACACAGAGCTCACAATTTGCCACAGGTTGCTTTGGATGTTCGAGAAGGACCTACAGGGTTTAATGTTTGCCCTGCTGGATTTTGACTTTCTTTGGTCCCATTGCTTGGTTTCCTGTTGTTCGTACCTTTTGGAGTGGTAATCTTTATTTTGTGCCATTGAATGTTGGAAGTGTTTAACTTTTCATTTGTATAGGGGCTCACAGATAAGAGTTTGTCTTAGTTCTTAGAGAGAATCGGGACTTGGACTTTCAGCAATGCTGAAACTGTTAGGGCTTTGGCAACTCTTAGAGATGGACTAAAATGTCTTTTGTATAAAGGAATGCACATGAGCCTCTCTGCCAGTCTAGTGGCAGAATGTATGGTTTGTGTCTAGTTGCTCCCCCAAAGCCTCTTGCAGTCTTCGGGCAGCTTCTGGAGTTTGTGATTTATTATTGTGGGTATAGATGCTTTATGTCCCCTGGGGCAGGTAATTTGCATTACAACGTAAGGATGGGAGAGAGGCTGGCTAGCTGCCTGAGTTGCTTCCACTCCCTTTTGCTCTCTGTTCTTTTTTTTTTTTTTTTC
>PVKA01008076.1:0-74681 GCA_004027165.1 Ctenomys sociabilis | reverse complement strand
GACAATTAACAGGTCACCTTGGCAGAACAGTAATAGGGTAGTGACTTGCTCACTCTAAACTACCATAAGGTGGGCCCCAAGCCTCTATTCTGATTTCCTCAAGCAAACACTGCCTCTGGTAACCAACTAAGGATAAAGGGGAACGTCAACTTCTAAAGTATTACAGCTGATGAGAAAGAAATGGTTCACTTACAAGGCTTTCTTTGGTAGATAGATTCCAACTAGAGACCATACTCATAAGTGAATGAATCAGACCCACACGTGCAAACGTTATGGTGTCTCTCTAGTATAAGAACCTCGAAGAATAAATAAAATATGAAAGGTACAATACATACTGCGAAAAGGAAGGAATCTATTGAAAAGAGAAGGAAGAACAAAAGAAAAGGACACAAGAAAGAAAAGAAGGGGAAAAGATTTACGTATATATACAGGATAGCTTGGATAAGTGTATTGTTCATTTCTGCTTATCTACAGAAAGAAGAAGTTAATACTTAAAGCTTTCTCTTCTTTTTAAATTCTTATAACTTTTTACAACTAATTTTGCATGTTTATATCTGGCAATCTAAACAACTAATTTGAAGACAACATTATGCCATACAACAACCACTGCTGAATTTCTAAAACAAAAAAGGCTCACTCAGAACAGTGCTATTTCCCAACCCTAGTTCATCAGCGTCTCAGTACAGAGCATCAGGTGGTGCTGATACCCCAAGAAAGGGGCACAGACACTTGCAGCTTCCAAAGGTGGAACATGTGGGGCCTCTAGACCAGGCACCAGAGTGTGGGACATGCGGAGCTGCGTCAGGAGCACATTAGGGCAGACTTAGCTGAGAAGTTTGGTTGACTGGAGGGGAGAGAGGCAGAGAGGGAGGAAGAAAGACAGGGAGGAAGGGAGGAAAGAAGGGAAAAGAGGGAGGGAAGAAGAGAGACAAGAGGGCAGGAAGGAGGAAAAGGAGGGAGAGGGAAAAAGAGAAGAGGAAGGGGAAGAGGAGGATAGGATAGGGAGAGAGAAGCAGGAGGGGGAAGGGAGAAGCAGAGATGGAGGAGGCAGGAGGAGGAAAAGGGTGCGGGGGGGGGCCATACTTGCATAATACAAGTTGCCCAAAAGTACAATCAAAGGCAGTCCACCACCTTCACATGGATTATTTGTCATGCTTTACTGTGGAAAAGGAGTACTTCAAGAAAAGGGAGAAAAGACAGTATGAAATAATTCTATTATGTATTTTCTATGAAGCACAAATAATTATTACACAGTCAAGCCCAACTCCACCAGTGAAGTCTGCAGCCCCTCCCAAGGCCTGGCTTAAGTACCTGGTATCTTTACTGTGCCACTGGTAGAAGTGTCGTCGGTGTACGGATGGCTACTCTCCACCACCACAGGCTGTGAGGAGAGACGGCCACTCTGTGAGTCTGTGGCTACATCCTCCAGTTCAGTGACACAGAGTTCCAACAGCATATCTGCCACCTGGGGAGGAAGGGGAGAGTGTCTGGCTGTGCGGTGGTCATCTGGACACTAGCCCTTCCCTTATGCCCTGGTTCTTTCCCTGGCATAGTGTGGGTGAGTGGAAGGCTTAAGGGTTTGAGAAATTTAATTTAAATTATAGCTTAATCTCCTTACCCACACAATCAAGATACTACAGAGCTGGCAAAGGTGCCATGAGGCTCAAAGACAATCTGTATAAAAGTAGCTGCAGGACACCCCACACATGACATAGTTCAGGTCAACTGAAAAAACTACCATCAGTGGTGTGACAAGTTTCTTTTTACAGCAAAGTTTACTTTCTAGTGAGGAAATTCTGCCTCAGGAACAGTATCAAGGAAGGAGGAGAAAGCTGATAAAAGAAAAACTGACACACTGGGCCCAACGATGGCACCCAGAGCACCTCAAAAGAAGAACAACAAATGTGACGTGCCTAGGATTTGGACACCAACGTTGAGCTTCTTAATCCGTAACGTCTGTATTTTAAAAACTCAGTGGCGATTCACATCACTGAAGTGGCTAACACCAGTAAATTCCTTGTTATTTTAAAAAACAAACAGGACTGTATAATAACAGCAATAATACATAAGCCCCAAACTTTTAACTTGGGGGGGAAAAAAACTCTTCCTTCTGTACTGCCTGTGCTATACTTTTCAGGAATAAAGTATTCTTTCACTCCATTTTTCCTCATTTTAGTAAGCTTTTTTCCACCAGTTACAGTCACAACTAACATCACTGTCATGTAGGTGCACAGGCAAGAAGGAGACTGAACTTTTAAATACTTTCTGAGTAATAGATTAAGAAATGATAAGCCCTGAAACATCTACCCAACAGTGCCTAAGTACATCATTGTTCTGGTGCTAGTGATGAGAGACCCAGAGCAATGCAGGCGTACCTGCAACCAGAAACACTACCCCAGGGTCTCTAGCACATGGAGTGCTAACAGGGCAGCAGGAAGCTGCTGCTAAATGTAAGTCCTCAGGGAAGCGTCGAACTTCCAGGCCTGATCAACCCTACTGCTAAAATACACTTACAAAGATACTGACTTTTCCTCGACCACATCAGTTGAACAGTCACCAGTCATATGCATCTATGCACATTTAAATTAATTAAATGAAAACCTTAATTCCAGGTTTATGAGCCATATTTCAAGTGTGTCTGGTGTCCACAGTCCACTTCCATAGTAACAAAACCTTTAATGAACACTGTGCTACCAAACACTAAACTATAAAATACCTAAATTATTTTTATATTAGACCACAGTTATTTCAGTAGAACAAAGAGTATCTAAATTCAAACACATACAAGTATTCCAAATAGTAAAAAAAAAAATGAAAGCATAATACGTTTAGAAGGGAACTTGGGAGAATTTATTTAAAGCAACATAAGTAAGCATCTTTTCAGCATAATATAAAACCCAGAAACAATAAATGGGAAAAACAAAACTAAAAAAGAAAGCCGAGCATGGTGGCGCATGCCTATAATCCCAGCACTCGGGAGGCTTAGGCAGGAGGATTGTTGTGAGTTCAAGACCAGCCTGAGCTACAAAGTGAGCTTAAGGCCAGACTGAACTGCATAGTGAGACCCTGTATCTAAAAGACCAAAAAAAAAAAAAAAAAAAATCTCTCTTCCTGTGAGCAGCCTGAGGTGACCTGTGAAAATGGTTTGCTACTCTCTGGACCCAGAAAACCCCACAAAATCATGCAAGTCAAAAGGCTCAAATCTTCACATTTACTTTAAGAACATGCATGAAATTGACCAGGCCATCAAGGGTATGTATACCTGAAAGGCCACCAAGTATCTGAAGGATGTCACATTAAAGAAGCAATGTGTGCCATTCTGGTGTTACAATGGTGGAGATGGCAGATGTACCCAGGCCAACAGTGGGCTGGACGCAGGGACAGTGGCCCAAAAAGAATGTCGAATTTTTGCTGCATATGCTTAAAAATGCTGAGCTTATGGGTTTAGATGTAGATTCTCTGGTTATTGAACATATCCAGGTGAACAAAGCACCCAAGATGCACCACTGTATTTACAGAGCTCATGGCCAGATTAATCCATACATGAGTTTCCCAGTCATACTGACATGATCTATACTGAAATGGAACAAACTGTTCTTAAACCAGAGGAGGAAGTTGCACAGAAAAAAAAAAAAGATATCCCAGAAGAAGCTGATGAGGCAAAAACTTATGGCACAGGCATAAATTAAGCATAAAATAAATGCAAATAAAATTTTTTAAAAAATCTTACAGATGAGTACATAAAACTGAAATTCCTGCATGGCAAAAAAAGTTATCAAAATTATCTCAAAGGGCAAACTTGCAGTAAAACTGTGAGGCATGTGATAGAAAAGGGACTTAAGACCTCTTAAGATTCCCAAATCTAAGCCGGGCGTGGTGGTGCATGCCTGTAATCCCAGCACTTGGGAGGCTGAGACAGGAGGATTGTTGTGAGTTCAAGACCAGCCTGAGCTACAAAGTGAGCTTAAGGCCAGCCTGAACTGCATAGTGAGACCCTGTCTCAAAAAGACAAAAAAAAAAAAAAAAAAAAAAGATTCCCAAATCTTCTAAAACCGGTTTTGGATGTATTAAACATTTCCTCTTCTTTGCAGTGCTGCAACTCCAATCCAGGGTCTCATGCACACTAGGCAAGTGCTTTACCACCAAGTTATACTTCCAGCCCAGATCAGCTTTAAAGGAATAATTTTGAACTACAACTCCAGCATGAAATTATAGGTGAAAAACAGTGGTGTGTCCTCACAGAGGAGACTGGCCCAACACAGAGCAAGGACACTAAGGAAGGGGCCTGGGCCCAGCATTCCCACCACTCACCTGTGGGTAGGCAGTGCCCATGCCAGAGAGCACAGCTGAAAGCACCTCCCTGCCCCTGTCCCCAGCCCGGCTGCACACGGACAACTTGAGCAGATCCACCACCACACGGGTGTCATCCACGATCAGCAGACTGGTGAACTCATCCAAGGACTGTGGTTCCGGGCCTGATGCTTTATTTTGGCTTTCAACATCCTACATTAATGATACCCAAAAATTAAAATGAGGATGACAGTCAATTACCAGCTTAACCATGAACTCTGAAGATACAACCACCAGTGACAAAGGGATACGAAAAACCAGGTCAATTAAGAACTGCCAGCCATTTACTAGCTCCACCAAACCAAGGGCAGGAATACTTCAGTTGTCAAACTGCTCCAAACTCTAATTTTCCACTACAAGAATAGTGAAGTTTGAAAAAAACTCCACTCTGTATTTGCAACTTTGCTTATTAGTCAAACCAAAAATCGGACTTGAAAAAAATCTATGCTGCCTGAGAGTGAGTCCCAAGTCACATCTGGCCACAGACACAAAAGAGTGACACTGTAGTTTAAGTACCATTCTTGACCAGACAACAAAGAATGTTTGTGTCAGTGTGTTAAAACACACATCACTGTGGTTATTTTGGGCACTCTGTTTGCATTAAATATTATAACCATGGCTTGCTCCAAAGTGTTAGTGATTCCAGCAGTAAAGCTAGAAGAACACTTTAGTAAAATAAGAACCACATAAGAATTAAAGAAAAAATACTGAGAAATTTGTTGAAGCCCTGGAAAATTAATTTATAATTTGTAATTTGGGGGCCTTGATGTCAATTATTAGTTATTTCTTATGGGACAAAGTTCTCATTCAGTGTTCAAACTTTTCAGTGTTCAAACACAAATTAGAAACAAACTGAGTTGGACAACAGAGATATCACAGTACCATGTTTTCTAAGTCAATAAACTGTTTCACAAGTCACCAACAGCATCTGTCAAAGACAAATGCTTTTAAACTATAAAGAAATAACAGTTTACTATTGTGACCAAACATATCACAAACATTGCAGGAAATGCAACCCTTGCCCATTAGATATGCTTGAGAATTTTCTACCAACTAAATTTCATGGTGTAACTTTACATAATTCTGTCTACATTCGCTCCACAACTCTTTCTAGAATATTATTTAAAGTGACTCATTTGGATATAATGTATTACTCTTAATCTCTTGCTCCTTGGGTTCTTTTAAAAAGCTAATATTTAAAGTCTTTCATTTTTTACTTCTCATTCTCCCCATCAGCTATAATATACCTCATTCTGATAATTCACCTTTATCCTTTCTAGGAGAGGAAAGGAGCCCATTTAGTTGCTTAGTGCCAGCCCCAAGTCTTATACTAAGCAGCAGCTCACAGGAGTGGCCACCCCACCTGTTTTGTCCAGCATACAACCACCTCCTGAAGGTCAGGCTTAAGGCTGGAGCCATGAGAAGCAGAAAGGCAACCCAAGTACCAGGGCCAGATGGCCCACAGCCTGGCCTTTGGGTGTGCAGAACAGGGGTGGCTGCCAGCCTTTCATAATACCAGGTGAAGTCAGGCTCACAAGAGAAAGAACAAGAGTCAGAAGTACCTCTTTTGCCTTCCTGATCTCAGCAAGTTCAGTGTAACTTTTTCCAGAAACAGAATCAAACAGGGAAAGCATTGCCCCATACAGGAACCCTAAAGAATGTTAGCCATCTGCTACACGCTCAGAACCACATCTATGAGCTAGGACTAAGTCCCCTTCAGAGAGCAGACCTTTGATTGGAAAACTAGTGCGATAGTAAATGAAATCCATCAGAAATAATAACATTCTAAAATGACTCACTGAAGAACAGCAAAAGCATCCAGGAAGTGAATTACATATAACATATTCAGTGTTGACATTAAAAAGTTACCTAATCTTTTTTTCTAGAGATGTTAAAACCAAATAAGAAATACCTTGGATAGGACTTGATTTAGAAAAAAAAAAATGCAAAGTACCAGCAGCATCTGCTCTGAATGCAAATTACAGACCAATACTAACATGAAAATTACTCTGCCATAATTAATAAATCAAACCAAAATGAAAATAATAGGAACTTAGGGTATAACTTGGATACCTATACCTAAAACAAATGTGTAGGAAAAAATCTTATAATCCTCCTTCCTCCTAAAAGCAAAAATTCTTGTTCTTCAGAAAAATTTCTGCATTAAATCCTCACTCCTGGAGATTTCCAGAAATCAGAAATTAATTTCAGAGACCTAATTTATAGTGGTTCTGTTATTACTATCAACTATAAATTAATTTCCACAGGACATATTTTTCTGCCATTAGTACCAGAATAATAAATCAGGTTTCAAATATAGAAAAAAAAAAAATGCATATTTTTGTTCCCTGGGGAATAGATCCATGAAGGGAAAAAGTGAAGAGGGGATGAGGTGGCCTGGGCAGAGCTGTGAAGGAAGTGCACAGGAGGTGACGAGGTGATCGGGGTGTCAAAGACTGCCTGGGTTAGGGCAGAGGCAGGGTAGTGCCATAGGTCGACTAAGGTGAAGAGGCAGGGCCAGGTAAGGGCAGGGTGCCCATGGGTGGGTAGCAGCCAAGATGGCAGGCTGGAACTGAATCGTAAGTAAATAATTTGTATCTGACAGGAGCCTGAGAAGAGCGCTGCAAATACAAAAAGGCTGAAAACTACAGTGAATACTAGTTGGCTTAGAATCAACTATACTGATACAAAGTGATGGTGGGGACACACAAACACACATACACACAAATTCTGTCACCCAACAGCAAAGAGTACATAAGGACCCTAAATCTCAGCTTCTAAGTACCACCTGTCAATTTAAAAAAAAAAAGCCAAAAGATTTTTGGGGGGAGAGCATCTGATTACTAATTCCTAGCTGATCCTGGAATTTTACTCCAGAAACTAAGGAGAGACATATAAAATTCTACCAGGTATTTAAATAAGAATTGAGCAAAAAGCAGGTAAAAATCTTGAACACATAGGGGTAAGCAGAGAGTTCATGAACAAAAACCAAACTGCACAGCAAATACTTCAAAGAACAATTGGGATCTCATCTTTTTGAAAAGCTTCTGCAGGTCAAAAGAAATCACCAACAGAGTAAAAAGAAAACCTATGAACTGGGAAAAAATTTAGCCAACTACCCCTCAAACAAAGGACTTCTATCTAGAATGTATAAAGAATTTTTAAGAATCAGGCCCCCAAAATTCAAAGACCCAATCAAAAACCTGGGCATCTGAGATGAATATACACTTCCCAGATAAAGAAATACAAATGGCAAATAAACATATGAAAAAATGTTCAACATCATTGGTATTTCAAGAAATGCAAATTAAGACAATACTAAGGGCTGGGGAGATAGCTCAGCAAAATAAGCACTTGCCTAGCATGCGAAAGGTCCTGACCAATCCCAGTACTGCAAAACAAATGGCTATCATCAAGAAGTCAACCAGGGACAGGGATATAGCTCAAGAGGCACAAATGCCTCCCTGACAAGCTCAAGGTCCTAAATTCAATTCAATTCAAACACACACACACACACACACACATTCAACCAACACAAATGATGGAGAAACTAGGGAAAAAAAAGAACTCTTCCTCACTGCTAGTGCGAGTGTAGGCTGGTACAGCCACTATGGAAATCAGTATGGAGCTTCAGTCAGCCCAGCTATTCCCCTCCTGAGGATTCTTGCAGAAGAACTGAAATCATACCACAGCCATATATGTGCACCCATGTTTATGGCAACACAATTTGTCATAGCTAAATCATGGAAACAACCCAAATGCCCATCAACTGAGGAATGGATAAAAACAGATGATATTTTTACACACAGGCGTATTACTCAGCTATAAAGAAAGAGAAAGATAAACTCAAGGGTTTTATAGGTAAACAGACACAACTAGAGACCATACTCATAAGTGAAATGAATCAGACCCATAAGTGCAAACATCCTTTTTTAAACATCATAGTATCTCAATAGTTAAGAACTTGAAAGAGTAAATAAAATCTGAAAGGTACAATTCATACCAGGAAAGGGAAAGAACTGGGATGAGTAAAAGGACAAAAAGAAAGAAGCAAGAAAGAGAAAAAGACAGATTAATGTATATATACAAGATAGGTTAGACTACCGTACCGCTGATTCCTAATGGTCTACTGAAATAAGCAGTTTCCTTAAATATTTTCCTTCCTTTTTAAATTTCTTATTATTTTACAAATCATTTATTTATTTATTTATTTATTTATTTATTTATTTATTTATTTATTTGGTACAGGGTCTCACTACACAGCTAGAACTCACAGTAATCCTCCTGTCTCAGCTTCCCCAGCACAGGGATTACAAGTGTGCACGATCACATCCAGTTCCAGGGCTGGCACAACATGCAGTACCAGGGACTGAACCTAGGTCCTTGTGCTTGTCAGTCAGGCACTTAAATCACTGAACTATCTCTATCTCCTCCATCCTCCTTTCTAATTTCTTACAACTTTTTTAAACCAATTTTGCATGCTTACATCTGGTAATCTAAAACAATCTGAAGACAATATTATACAATATAATCATTATTGAATTCGTATTTTGTTTAGTGAAATTATTGTTTCTAATGACTTTTTTTCACTAGTTTTCATTCTCTTTCAAAATAATTCATTAATTAATTAAGAGTTAATACCAATCCTTCACAGAACATTTCCCAACTCAATGCATGAAGCTGGTATTATTCTAATACCCAAACCAAATCAGATAACGACAGCATAAGAAAACTACAGATCACTAGTCCTTGTGAATTTAGATCCAAAATTCAAACAAATAGTGATAAATGAAATCCAGTATTATATAAATGGACCATACACACACACACAAAAAAAAACCAGGATGGGAAGAATAAACTCCGTGGTGCTGGCATGGACTGAACATATTAATTTGAACTCCCATGGTTTTCATTACATAGGCAAGATACAGAAAGAGAAATAAATGCTTATGTATCTGTCTGCTGAGAGGAGCTAACTGGGTAGCAATCAGAGGACCAAGCACCTAAGTTTGTTTGCAAATTTTACAAACCACTAAATGGAACCAGAGTTCCTTAGAGCAACTGCTGACTCCAGACCAGGGAGGGGCAGGTTAGGTGAGTCTAGAATATGCCAATATCCCAGAAAATAAAGAAATGCTCCAAGAACTCTGAGGAAACCTCAGAAAGACTAAGAATCAGTCCAGAGGAAATGTAACGGCCAACTGTGGGCTAATTTGGGTGCCAAATGATAATGGCAAATGCCACTAAAATGCCACTAGTTGAATAAGATAGAAATTAGTGAGTCTACATCAATATAACATGTAGGTAAGTAGAAGATACACAGTCAAGAAAGGGTATCCCTTATAATTACACACCATAGAAATGATGGTAATTGAAAAATAAGTGAATTAAGCTAAAATTAATATTAGATTCTCAACACTGGTGGGTGAAAAGAATGAAGTGGAGCAAGACATTTACATGGTCCTATAATATCTCCTCATAAGCACAGAAACTCCAATTTAACAAACATTTGAGTTGTGAACTTCCACACATATGAACAGGCCTTGCATTTGGTGCTTTCATGCTTTACACTATATATTTATATCAAACATATATAAAACTATGATGGACTTATGAATGAGTAGGAACATTCCCTTGGAATGGAACTTGTTTGTAAGTCAACGGCTCACTGTCCTTACGTACACAGTACACACTAACTTGAGTGGAGAAAGCAAACACTCTTAATCAAGAGATAAGAATCACACAACCAGAAATGCAGCAAATGCACAAAGCAGACCTCTGCATCATTCATGTGGAGGTTTCGTCAAAACGAACTGTTCAGTATTTAAAAGTACTGTTAGGACTGTGAGCACCATCTGATTAGGTCCAAGGACGAAAAGGAAATGCAGGATCCCTGTGACATCCTTGTATTCAAATACACACAGGCTTGTGTTTTAGTGCTCCCATAGATTGTTTAGAAATGCCAATAACTAGAGAGCCCAGCTGAATGGTCACTGGAGTACCCAAGTTCAATTTCTAATACAATTCCTGTGACTTCTGTGTACATTTAAGATTTTACACTGAAAAGCTAAAGAAGAGCACCTGCTGACCTCTTTGGTTTTAGTCATGGTCTCTGCAATGATACTGGCAGCTCCAGGATCATCTGTCACAGGGATAAAGGGCCGAGAGGAAGCTGAGGGGGCAGATGGTGTCACTGCAGAAGGGGTCACAGCATCCTCGGAGGAGACGATCTAATGGAGAGTACATCAAGAGAGTGGAAAAACTGAACAATATGACAGTGCCTACATAAATTTAAGATGCTTCTATTTCATGCCCTATTTTAAAAGAATACCTGGTAAAAAGAGCTTTGCAAAACTAGGTATCACTGTCAGGTATCCACTGGCTACAAGCTCCAGATCTTACTTGGGGTTGTCTGAAATGCTCCACATTTTCAGAGACCACACAGTGCCTATACAGTGTGTCTGTTCTGGAGCAGCCCTGTAGAACTAAAGCAATTCATATTTCCAGGAAAACTATTAATATTCATAGTAGCTCAGTTGAATCAGATTAAAATGAGCTTGTATCTCTTGAAATTGGGTTTTTCCACCAAAACAAGTTACAACATTTCTGACATTTTAGACCTCTGAGGTTTCAAAACTGTATCTAATGATTTTTAAAAGAATGTCTATTTGTATTTTAATACTAAAAAAGCTTTTTACTAGTATATTTTTGTCATTCAAGCCCAAAATCTAATAAACAGGTGTGCAAAAACAGCCTAACTTAATGACAAAATGACTGACCTTTCCTAGACATAAAATAGCTACCTTTTCCCTTGTGATTTAATACATACTGCTGTAGGACTCATTCTTACCTCTCGCTTCTCTTGCCATGGACTGGGACTCAGTCTGTCTTCGAGATCAACAGCCAGTATGCAGTCCTCTGAATTCATGGGACTGGCCATGGCAGATGCATCAGAAGGCGGTGCTGACGAGGAAAACGAAGTACACTCCACCGGGGCAATCATGCCCGCAGGCATCAGGGCCCCAACCACTGCATCTCTGTGGGAACAGAAAGCCAGGCCCATAGGGAGCTGTCCTGTCACCATAACATGACAAAAGGCAGCAAGATGGGATGAACAGTCATGGAAGCATGCCCTATTTTAAAAGAATACCTGGTAAGAAGAGCTTTGCAAAACTAGGTATCCACTGGCTACAAGCTCCAGATCTTACTTAGTCATGCACCACATAATGACATTTTGCTCAACAGATTGCTCATGACAGTGATCTCACAGGACTATATTGCTGAGTAACTTCACAGGCAGCTTACCTTGTAAAACTACACTACTTAATTCATGTAACTACATTGATATGAACATAACACAATGCCAAGAAGGTTCTCCACTGCTGGCAATGCCTGGCTATACTTCATTAATTATGGCAATACCAGGTGAGATTGCATGGCATATGAACCAGACCAGAATGAGCCTATGGTTCACCCTAAGACACTCTCAAAGGCTGCTGTTAGAATTAAATATCAAGTGACACTGTTTACTAAAAGCAGGACTGAATATCTTCTCAATGACTGACTTGAGCACTCCTAAGACTAATGTCCTATGTGAGCCCAACGGTCAGGTCCACACCAGTGACAAACTGTTGACAGCAGATCACTGAGGCTGTGCAATGGTCACAAGGCTGAGTCTATGTGTGGTACTCTTTTTTTTTTTTTTAATGTGCTTAGTACACTCATTTTGTATCTAGTACAAATACATTAAATAATGTATTTAATGTATTTTCTATAGGGTCTCACAAACAGATTGGACTGTTAGTGATCCTTCCTGTTTTTCAGCCTCTCGAGCGCTGGGATTACAGGTGCATGCCACCATGCCCAGTCTCAATCACCATGGGCTGAGCACACCCTAGAGGCGGGACCAGCACACATGCCAGGGTTAATCCCTGACCCGTGTCTGCCTAAGCAGGAGCTTTACTCCACTGAGCTAACTGGCCAGCACTCACATGTGGCACTCCTATGAAGGAAGAATCCTGCCTGGAGAGAGGCCTTTTCATATTGACAGCCTGCGCCTTTCTTCTTTCTCTTTTCCATTCCCTCATGAGATGAGCAGCTGTGCTCTGCCAAGTGTTCTACTACACATGGCATGTGTGCCTCACCACACACCCAAAGCCATCATGAGCCAGAACCAAAACCAATCTTCCCTTTCTATGAGCTGGCAAGGATAGTATTTTGTTACAGTCATGCAAAGTTGACTAATACAGTCTGACCAAAAATGATAGCAAACTTTTGCAAAAACAGTATCATAACACTCCCTTATCATGTGAGTAAAGAGTTTACATCATCGTAAACATCATTATAAATTAGTATCAAAGAATTCTTCCTCTCTGTCCTCAAATATTAACAGTTTACTGACCAAAAGAAAAATAAGAATGTTCCTTAACTTGGTTTTCTGATTCATATTTCAGCACCCATTAAGACAAGTACAAAATAAGCTGGGTGTGTCGTTGCATGCCTGTAAATCCCAGCACTTGGGAGGCTGAAGCTGGAGGATCACTATGGGTTTGAGAGCAGCCTGGGCTACAAAGTAAGCTCAAGAACAGCCTGAACTGCATAGGAGACCCTATCTTAAAAAGAAAAAAAAAAAAAAAAAAGCAACACAAAGAGCACAAAGATTACCATCAAAGGGTAAGTGATTTGCAACTCACAACACTTAAAAACAGCAACACACACAGTTGAAATATGTAGTTCACTGAAGTATTACAAAAGCACAAAGCTTATATAAACTGTAGAAACTGAAACATTAACACAGCCTGGGGCCAGTCAAATAGTTCAGAGGATTAAAGCGCCTGCAAGCAGGCACAGGGGCCAGAGGTTCCATCCCTGGATCCCTGGGCCTACTGTGCCGACCCCACCCTGGTGCTTGCCTATAATCCCAGGTCATGCAAGGCTGTAAACAGGTGGAACACTACAAGTCTGATCTTGTAGTGAGACCCTGAACACCCTGTAGACCCTTCCTTAAAATACACAAAAAAGAAAGGAAAATTAACACAGCCTACCTGGCATACATGATTTGCAGGGCTGTAAGAATATGTGATAAGGCCTGCTGTTTAGCTAGGCTACCATCCAATGACAAAAGGATCTTTGCAAGAGAAGGGCGATTTGGCTTAGAATTATTTGCACCACTTATTTTATTATTGGCAGCAGAAGAATCAGCATCTGAAGGCACACCTAAAAATGGAAAAATAAAATCTGTTTTTAAGATCTCAGTTGGTTTATTTCCATAGTTGGACATATTAGATTAGCTCTAAAACACACTACAGCCTGCATTCTGCTACTTCATAAAGTATACATTAGGCTCAGTGACAATCTTTAAAGGATTAAAAATATTCTCAGTACTTTCCTAAGAAACTACATTTAGTAAAATTTCATCAGAACTGCAGAAAAAGTTAAAAATACTTTTCAAAAACATTTACAACTATTATATACACATAAGCTATGAAAAATAGTAAAATAATTACCTGTATTTACTTGCCCTGGCAATATTTGACAGACAGACAGACAGACAGCAAGCAAGAAAGCAAGCAAATAAGCAAACAAGCTGCCAGACCTCAGTGGAGAGCCTAGAGCCCTTGAAGAGAAGGCAGAGCTAAGAGTGAGGGAGGAAAACATGGCCACAAGCTAATGCCCAGGACCAGAGGAGCCCTGCAAAGATGCAAGGGTCCTCTCCCCCACTAGCCAAGGACTGAGATGGGAGTTCATGAATGGGATCCAGCCAAAGACCACCTGATAACAAACAAGAACAAAAAAATACAGCATGATACACAAATTGCTCAAAAGACACCCCAGAACTAATGGATGCTAGAATGAGGAAAGAAAGTAAAACATTTATTACTTCTATATTTCATATGCTCAAAAGGTAACTAGATAATATAAGAAATATAAAAATAAAACTTCTAGAAGGAAAATATAATATCTAAGACTGAAATTAGTTTGGTGATATTAACAGTATCTTAGGAAATAAAAAGATTAATAAATCTCAAAACATACCAATTCAAACAATCCAAATAAAGTGAAAAAGAATAAGTCATGAACAGAGCAGCAGTTACCTAGAGGCAGCTTCAGAGACCTATGACAATATACATGGAAATGGAGTTCTTAAAGGAGGCAAAAAGACAGAAGGAAAAAAAAAAAAAACCTGAAGAAATCTAGATGGAAAGTTCTCCACAGTTAAAGAAAACTATGAACTCATAGCTCTAAGAGCACAACGGATCACACAATCAAGAACCAGAACACAGCATAATCAAGCTAGTCAAATCCAGGTGTAGAGACAAAACTCTTAATGATATTAAGAGGACAAAAAGGTACGTTACATACAGCAGAACAAACAAAAGAGTAACAGATGATATCAATTAAAAACAAAGCAAGATAACAGAACTTTTTTAAAGCACTTGAAGAAATAAACTATCAAACTGGAATTCTTTACCCAGGGAAGACCTCTTCCAAAATAAAGCCAACTATGTATTAGTTCAGACTTTAAAATGCTCAATGAAAGAATCACTAACACACATATACTGTGAGAGACATAAAGAAAGCCCTTAAAACAAAACAAAACAAAACAAAATGATATATGACTGTTACGGATGACTGTTACGGGTTGTATCTAGATGTTCCCCCAGAGCCTCATGGGGTCATAGGCTGGGTTTTTCAGAGGTGGCTGAATCTAAAGTGTATAATGCTAGGACTGTGTGTGTGGTTACCAAATTAGTCCACTGGTTGGCTTGGCCCAGTTCTGACTGTGGGTAGGAGGAAGGCCCTCCCTGGCTCCATGGGTGCGGGTGCTACATGCCCTGTCACCTGCATAGACTATAAGGGACAATTCATGACACCTTCAGTACCCAGGATTAGAAAGTAAAAACCTCTGAAACTGTTTCCTGTTGTATACGGATTATGACCCCTCTAAAATAATGACAGGCTACACCAGTTTGAGGCTCAAGGCTCAAAAGCTCCACCCCCACCAACTGATGCAAAAAAGTCCCCACTCAAAGACTAAGTCAAGTGCCCACAGACAACAGTAAGAGAAAACCTTGCTCTCTGTTTCTTGGCTACCATTAAGTGAGCAACTTTGTTCCAACACACTGTTCCACCACAATGCCACCTCATTGCAGGCCCCAAAACTATAAGCCAGTAAACCATGATCGAAACCACTCTTTCCTCCTTTAAATTGTTTTTCTCAGGTATTTTTGTCACAGAGATAGAAAGGCAGCACAGCATCCCGCATACCCAGGCTGAGCCCAAAAGTAATTTCCATTATGCTTAGTAAAAACTACAAGGTTAAACAGTACATGCAACATTTATATAGTTCTAATCTATACAGACTGGGGACAGAACAGAAGTTAATAGTTATAGGAATGATGGAGGAAAGCCAAGAGCAGAAGGCAAGTGCTGCAAAGAGTGCAGGCCAACATCAGCTGTTGTGCAGTGTTCATGAGCCTCTGCGGTGATGTTTCACAGGTGCATGTGTATCTGCTACCTGATCAAAATGTACCCTTGAAGTGGGTGCACTACACTATGTGTCAATGATAACTACATAAAGCTCTTAGAAAACTGAAAGCAACCCAAAACAAGGGTCAGCATCGTGCTTTCTTCTAAAAACTTTTCATTCAGGCATGCATCACGTAAGAATATAACACCAATCTTCTGTGCCTTGGTTGTACAGCACCACTAACAATCTACAACACTGTAATAAAAACTACACCGTTACACCAATCTATAGCATTGCTGTCACTAGCAAAAGGATGTGAGAGAAGATATTAATCTGTGTTACCTAAATAGGAAGCACCTAAGGGGTCTCTTGCAGTCTGGAAAAGGACGGGCTCATGGACAGAGGGTGTGGCCACATCCACAGTTGTCCACGCTACGCTGTGTGATGACCCACAAGCCACCCGTGTGATCTTCTGGCCTTCTAAGCCTTGCACAAGTGTAGGCTTTCTATTAACTGTGGTTGTGCCATTGCCTTGCTGACCGTGGTCATTATCACCCCAAGCATATACCTGTTTATGGGGGGGAAAGAAAGCAATTTTCAACAATTCAGATTATCTTCTTTAAACTAACTTGAAAATACTTAATGCATCTTCCATAATACTTCAATGAAGTGAGCTCTTAATGGTAAAAAACGTTTCATAACCTTACAAAATGACATATATGGACTGCAATGTAACCATGAAAACCCCTCCCAGAAATTATAATTGAATATCTACTTAATATCCAATTAATGCATCCATTTTGTTCTGTTACACAATACAAAAAGGATCCTCTCCTTCAACTCAGAGTAGTAATTTCTTTTTCCTTTCTTTTATAAAGAAAAATAGAAAAACTATGTTTACTTTCAGCTAACATGCTTCTTGCCTTTATATATAGAACCATAATTCATTTCTGATCACTAACAGTATGCTATTTTGTTTCCATAAATGAATACTGAAATACAACAATAATGATCCAGTCAGTGTGTACCTCACAAAGCAAAACATTGGCAATGCATACCAACTATTTCTGAAATGTTGTCTACCCCATTATTTATCAACTCTCTAAAGTAAAATACTGCTAACAGCTTAGCAAAAGTGATACTACCAATGATGATTTTCTCATTCCCACATGGACGTCAGGGTACAAACAACTCTTTCCCAAGGCCCTGGCCCCAACCTGTGCTGGTGAGCAGGCAGATACATCAGTGAACAAAATGGACCCAGCCCCACCCTCATGATTCTCTGGGTACTAAGACTCACTTTATCACAGGTTATAACTTCGACAAGGCAGGAGCTGTGTCATGAGTACCACCTTAGAAAGCCATGTCACCTCCAGGCCACCTGCAGCCTTACCTGCCCTGAGTCTGTTACTGCCAGGCAGTGCAGCGCCCCAACAGCCACATGCACAATCTTCTTCCCTCTCAGTCCTTCAACCACCTGTGGTTTCCGCACATGTACATCAGAACCATGGCCCAACCGGAAGTAATCCCCCTTTCCCCTGCAAGGTCAGCAGTGTGAACATTACTACACAGTTACAGTCTAGCAATACTGTCTGACATCTTTCAGTCAACTCAGGGATACCACCACATATAAGCAGGCAAGGTACCTGAACTTAACATTCTAAAACCACCATGAATTAAGCTAGCAATTCCTTCACACTGTAATAGATGCTTTGCCATACATTTATGCTAACAGTACAGATTTTCATACAAAAAGATGGCAAATAAGGCAGAGGCCCAAACTTCCTTCCAAAGTTCTATATGGTAATATGTATTTTTCAAGCTGTCTCTGGTCACAATATTGACATTGGCCAAGGTTAGTATGAGCACCTGGTGTTTGGCACTTTAATAAAATAAGCTTTCACAAGAATCACACATCTATTTTTTTCAGGGTCAAAGGATTCATAAATCTACTTCACTCTCATTTTATCATTCATTAGGCTATTAGGTTTTCCTCATAATAAGAAAGCAAAAGAAACCCTCTCCATAAACCTCACCCAAACAAGAGACAAGTGCACTGCAGCTTCTCTAATATTCTGCAAAATAACTTATTTAACACTGTCACTAATTTCATCTCAAACAAAAAGACAAGGATGTCTGGGTAAGTAAGAAAATGACAACTGACAAGTACCCCGGGGTGACCAGGGGCTGATGCCAAGACTGCTGCAGGGCTCATGCAAGCAGATGCAGTGGAGACAAGAAAGGAAGTCACATACCATGTCCACACCACTCCTGACTTAGTGAGAGCCAAGGAGAACTGAGCACCACACTCAATCTGGCATACTCCCTGGCCGTTTAGTCTCTCGATGTTTTGGGGAATGTTACAGCCTTCACTTCCTCCACGACCCAATTTTCCAAAATCACCATCACCCCAGGAAAACACCAAACCTAGGTTTAAAAAGATTGGAACTTCAGGCCTAGGCATCATTACTCCTACCCACCCAGAGGTTCATGAGAGCTGCTCACCTTCATCTGTCAGTGCCAGCGTCTGTGCATCTCTACTTCCACAGGCAACCTGGACTACTCTGTGACCAAGAAGGACTTTCACCTACTCAATTACAAAGTTAAAGCCAGAGTCAAGCACAATCACTGGGAACAGGGAAATTTTCTCACATATTCAAAGCTAATAAGATACAATCCTTGTGAACATCTGTAAACTCAAGGCTTATCTTCATTTGAAATCATCAGATGGTACCCTTTCCATAAACAACAAATGCGTATAATCACCATTTTGGGCTTCAGTTGTGTGGTATTATCACCATGTCCCAAACGGCCATACTCTCCGAGGCCCCAGGTATACAGCTCTCCGCTGGAGGTGAGGGCTGCACTATGGGAGCTCCCACAGGCAATGTCCCGGATGCGCTTGGTTTTCAGTGCCTCTATCAGCCTGGGCTTGTCACAGTTCCTGCAATAAGACAAAACTACACTCCATCCTTCTTCACAGCAAGCAAAACAAGGCATCTACACAAGATCTACAAGCCTATCAAACCTTAAAAAGGGTACAACACTAAATGATCCATTCTTCTATTACAAAACAGATGCATGTTAAAAAGGAATAAAGCTCCACTTCTATAAACAGCCTATCCTGTTTTAAGTTTCTGCAAAACAATATTAAAAGGCACTATGTTACCACTAGTAACAGTTTATTAACAAGTAAAAACATTCTTACATTCTGCTGAAGTGTCCGAGTTTTCCATCGTCACCTTCACCCCAAGAAAACACTTTGCCATCGACGGTCAGAGCCATAGCATGCCGGCCACCTGAAACAGTCACACAGGCGTTCACACTGTCACTGCGCTGTGCCAGGCATGCAGCACATGCTCAGTGATCACATTTTGGATGAGTGGAGTACACAAGACCAACATTCCAGCTATTATGGAAGCTCTCTACTGACGCGCACACTAGACGGACTTTTAGTGAGCTATGTAACTCTCAACTCTAAAGCTAATTTTTCACAGGCCAGGCGTGGCAGTTCACACTTGTAATTCCAGCACTCAGGACACTGAGGCAGGAGGATCATTTCAAGTTCAAAGCCAGCCTAAACAACATAGTGAGACTTTATGTAAAAAAAGACAATCAGGGGCTGGGAATATAGCTCAGTGACATAAATACCTGCCTGGCAAGCACAAGGTCTGAAGTTCAATCCTTGATCCCAGACCAAAAAAAAAAAAAAAAAAACCCTTAAAAAAGACAATCAATCAATCAATTTTAATGCTGATTATCAGCAGTGTTCCTCTTGGGCTGGGAATATAGCTCAGTAGCACAGCTCTTACCTAGCAAGCGCAAGGTCCTGAGTTCAATTCCCAGTATCAAAGAAAAAAAAAACAAAAACTCAACAGTGTTCCTCTTCTAAACATATCAAAAATAAAAATTTAGCTGAATAAAGCAAAAATGACTACATCTGTGACTAGAGAAACTGGCAAATATGACAGCAATTTAAGATGCTGAGCGATGTACCCAGTGGTGGAATTATGTGAGAAGTACAACCGTTTGCAAGCAAGACAGTATACATTCTCTTCCTGAAGTACAGCAGTTCTTTCTCCAGGGCACAGTGCTCTCCTGGTCCACACACTTGACCCCTCAGGGTCACCAGCAGGAATGAATTTAATTAGTGCTCAAAAATTAGGATTTTTGAAAACTAGCACCAGCTCTAGGGCTTGGAGGCAGGATCACAGGAGGACCCCTAGATCCCAACATTTACTGTCCCCACTTCCACATAACAAAACCCATGGCATTAAGGAGCAGCAAAGTGCTCAGCTAACAAGTACTCTTTCACCTTCCCTGCCCACAGCATGCTCTGGAGAGGGCTGCAAGGACTGGAGGACAAGCCACTGTTCCCACCTGGCCTAGACTAGAGGGTTCAGTAGCAGGCCTTCTTCCCACAGCACTGGGAAGGGAGGACACACAGACAGGCTCAGACCCTACTCACAGACTTTCATAGAGGAGAAATACAAACTTATATCTCTCTTAGGGTATATCACCTGGATTCCTTGTTAGATGGGGCAAGCATAAACTGAGCTTTGTATCTACTTCAGTGCCATTCCTCAGAGACCAAATGCTGTGTTTCAAAATAACATTTAATAAAATGCCCTGAAGAGAAGAAGAGTGGTTGTCTTTTTAGTGGTCTTTCTCATCACTGAGGTTGATAGAACATTTTGGGAATCTGATAAAAGTCACAGGCTCTCCATAAAAAATGTATCTAAGCATAGAACTTCATCATTTTATGAATACAATGGGCCCAAAACCACAGCTCCAAGACTGAACACCACATCCTTGGAGGGATACACTTCACACAACTGAAATATCGTCAATGCTAGTTTTCCAAAAACCTCATTTTGTAGCACTAATTAAATACCAGACTAACCAGGGATTTACATCACCCTATTTTTCTTCCTATTAATTAAGGTACAATCTGAAAACAAATGCAAGGACACCTGAAGGAAAATTACTTACAGGCCTTAGCTACTGCACTCTGAAAGTGACAAATTTACTCCATACACAAGTGATGGCACCGGCCCTTTACCTGAATGAACAGCCACCTTCTTGACTACGTAACTGCTGAGGGCTGTGATCTGCCGTGGAATGGGAACTGTCCCACTTGATAAGCCCAACCCCAGCCGGCCGTTGGTGGCTTCTCCACAAGCGTACACCTTCCCTTCCACAGTCACTACGAAGAACCACAGATGGAGAAAACTCAATTTTCCATAAAGCAAAAGCGTATTTATATGCACTAAGCATAATTTTTAAATTTTTCTAGTATTTGAATAATCATACCTGCAAACAAACTTTTAGAACCACCAGCCACCTGTACCACATTCAATGCAGACAGAGTTTCAGAGAAGGAAGGGACTTTTATCTAGAAAAAGATTTTGCAAAAAGAAAAAGAATTTTATTTGTACTTTAAAAATTCTAAATAACATGTTATAAGGAAACGCTGTCAATCTGTATGGTTATATTAGCCAAACTTTTTTTTTTTTAACACTAAAGTAAGAATGAAAAGGTATACTGAAATTTATTTTAAAATAAACTAGACTTGTGGGCCAAGTGGAAAATAAAGACAACAACATAGCCAACTGTTAGTAACTGCTAAAGCTAGTACCAAGGACATGTGGGCTCACAACCCCAATCTTTCTATCTGGTTATATTTAAATATTTCCACAATAAAAGGTAGAAAAAGAAATACATGAATACATGTAAAAATAAATCAGGTCAAGTCCTGCTCATTCACTTTGATTCTGACTCTGATACCTCTAAGAAATCATATGCTTTTATTTTCCATTGTAAGTGGGTGTGATTATATTTTAAATCCCTAGAGCCCTTCATTGAAGACTCTTCATTGAAGAGTCCTTTCAGACAGGTTCATAAACCTTGACAGTCATTTCTACAATAGAAGAAAGGTTTATCACCACAACTATGGGCCTCTATGTGTTCTTCCTATGACACCTCCATGCAAGACAGACTGGGGTCCCAGCTCCCAACAATGGCCATGCCTGCCTCAGTGACCACTCACTGCTGGACAGCTCTGCCAGGAAATAGCTGAGTTTATTGTAACTGCTCAATTCAAGCTGGAGACAAGGGATCTTAGCACACAAATGTAGTTTAAGGCTGTCCAAGTGAAGATAAAAATTAGCTGGATCTCAATGGGTCAAGAGCTCAAATAAATAAGCTCTAATCATCTTAGTTTCTCAATAATGAAAGAAGGAACTTGTGATGGATGATGTCGCACAGCCACAAAAAGGAAGCAGATTTGGTCCTTTAAAATGAGAAACTGTTTCAAAGGTACTGAAATTTGTTTTGTTTTTTCTTTTTTGGTGGTACCAGGCACTGAACTCAGGACCATGTACTTGCCAGGCAAGCACTTATTCTACTGAACTATCTCCCCGGCTCCCAGGTTCTGAAATTTGAATGAATTTGTTTTGAGGCTACTTAGACAAGACACACTGAGTGATGAAGGGTATATTGTTCAACTCCAATTCGAATGCAGAAGTAAGTTCATGACCAACCTGGAATGCATAGTGAGACCCTGAACAAGAATGTGAAAGTCTCCAGCCACAACAAGCCCCACAAAGATGACTAAGTGTGCACGTGCACATGTACAGAGCTTTGGTTGGTTTCTATGTTCTCTCTACAGATGCTGTCACTCTCAAGTACCCAGGCACCACAGGCACAAAGGGCAGGCATTCTGCCTTGCCCATCTTCATAACATAATGGCATTTTTAACGCCTTTTGTTTTTGGTAAGCAAAAATGTTTATCAACAAACACTGATTTGGTAAGTAAAATGCATGGAAGGCCAGATGAATCCAGGTATAGTGCATAATTTTCACCAAAGCATTTCTTTTCAAAAGTCTATTTTATAGAATTACAAGTGCAATTATTAGCCAAGGATAGAGACTTCTCAAAAACTAAATTTGATTACATCTACTGGTTTAAGAATTGTTTTCTAAAAACTAATTTTAAAAAACCACATATGGAAAGTAACACTATTATTAAAAAACAGGCTGTCTCGGAGGCTCTTGTGGACAGAGCCCAGAGGGGAAATACCTTGGAGCCTTTGAGCCCGCCCAGTTGGTCCTTGTCATTCAGTCCCCACACAAACACCTTTGTCCTTATTGTAGCTGCTGATTCCAGCCCTGCAGCCTTCTTCCTAATAAGGCTAACAAAAGGAAAAACAAAAAAACAGGTCATTCAGCATATAATGTTTACAACAAAAAAGGAAAGCAAACTCAAGCACTCAAAATCTTTGCTATTTGCTTTCAGATTTGTCATAATGCAATGAAATCTCAAATTTGTACAGGAGTAAGGGCTCCAGAGTCAAAATTTTCAGGCATCCGTATGCTTCCTATCCTTTCACTTTTGACAGAGATCTTTACTGAGTACAGTGCACATCTTTTTCCTTCTCAAATACCAAGTTGAACAGGGCAACAACACTTGTCACCAAAATGCACAGATATTACAAACAGAACCTGAGCCGCTCCTGGGACTAGCCTTGTGACAATGTCTCTAAACCTGGACACATGCTTGGTCATTTTGGTCCTCAAATAAAGAATAGATGTATCCATATATCCTGGGGTTATTCCAACACAAATAAATGTGTTTAAGCCAAATGCTACTACTTTCTTCCATTAGACCCTCCATGACATGGGACAGAAGGCCTGACTGCTCTTAGCTAGATGGAGGTCCTCACTGCCTTTCTTTTCCAGGAGACTTGCTCCTCCCACTTTGTTCATCCCATCCACCTAACCTGTCCTTTTGAGAAAGCTAAACAACAGCAGGCAAAACACTCTGATTCTTGAACTTGAAGCCACAAAAATATATTGATAGTGCTAGATGTTTTTTGATTGGTATTTTGATAAGCAAGTCTAAGGAACTGCCTCTTTTACATGTGGCATCTTTGGCTTTTTATTAAAAGGTTTTGATCTATTTTTGCAAGCTAAGATGGAAGACTAACAATTCATCCTTAAGTTATCTATAGAAAAACTTGCATTCAAATATCTAAGTTTTCTTTTGTTAATGCATTTAACCACATAAAAATCTGAACAATTGGTAAAACCCAAAGCTTTACAGCTGTTTAAATATACATGCATGCACTAATTGTGCTTGCCCAAGTCAACAGCTACATAAGTGCTAACCTGAAATTTTCTCTTAACAACCCAATGACTTTCTTATTTAAATAACTGATGTTTTCTTCATTTAATTAATGTGTAGATACAATCAGCTTGACACATAGCCTAATATATTTTAGATAAGGCAGTGATATTTTTTCAACATTTAATAAAACAGGACAGGCGCTAAAGCCAAGAGGAGAGGGGACACTGGAGTACTTCTAGGCACAGCACCTGCCCATCCCTGACCATGGGAATGTGCCCAAGAGCAATGTGATAATTGCCTTTGTCTCTTTATGTCACACACTGGAGAGCAACTAAGCAAGGGTGTTTGGGTCAACAGGGTAAAGCTAGCACTGGTGACTGCCTCACATACCCGGCCTGTCTGCAGCGCCAAGACACAGGCAATCCAAGAGTGCCTTGGGGAATGATGAAAACATGCCAACTTAGACTTCATTTCTGAAGTGCTAGAGATCAAACCCAGGGCACTGTACATACTAGTCAAGCATTCTACCACTGACATACATCCCAAGCCCAAAACATATCAGTTTATTTTGCATATGCTTTGACTGGACCTTTCACTTTTAGCAATTAATCCAGGAAGGTGCAACTTCTATAGACAGTGATCATATACACTATTTGTTGCTGTAACAGTAAACAGGACCTAGAGCACACGCCTTGGAATAAGTATGCAAAACAGATATTGTTAGGCTCTGGCATACTATGGCTGCCTGTAACAAACAGAAGCACCCTTGTCTGTTTATTATTCCCAAATTCTTCCTAAGAACACTGACTTCTGCACTGCCGAGGTATACTGCTCTGCTGTGGGTCCTCAAGGCACATGAGCTTCTCCTTCTAGCCAACAATGCTGCAACACACTCATGCATATTTGTCTGACTTTGTTCTACACATTCACCCCAAGACCAGCCAACAGTAGACACTTGTTGATGCTGAGTAATAGCAGTCACCAGCATACCACTCATATAATATACCTAAGTAAATGAGAAGAGTCATAAAATGAAGTACTGAAGCATAAACATACAGAAGACACTCAAGATACAGTTGATAGTGATAGCTGCACAAGAAAGCAAATGTATTTAATGCTAATGAACTCCATTTAAAAGCTTTCAGAGTGGATGAGATAGGTCAAGCACCTGCCTGGCAAGTGTAAGGACATAGGTTCAATCCCAGAACTGCATGACATGCCAGCACCAGAACTCCAGGCACACAGTGCCAGCCACTGAAACCAGGTGTGGTGGTACACACCTGAAATGTCAGCATTGGGGAGCCTGAGACAGAAGGATCACTATGAGTCCGAGCTACGTAGCAAGACCTTGTACCAAATAAGCAAATAAAAGATTTTTTTAAAAACCACATACACCTATAATTTCAGCATTGTGGGAGGATCAAAAATTCAATCCCAACTTGAACAACCTGGCAAGACTCAAAATGAAAACTAAAAAAGGACTGGAGATGTAGCTCAGTGTGAAGGCCCAGGATTCAATTTCCAATAGAGAGGCTGGGGAGATGGCGCAGTGGAATATGTACTTCCCTGGCAAGCGCAAGGACCTGAGTTTGATCTCCAGTTCTGCCAAAAAAAAAAAAAAAAAAAAAAAAAAAAATTTCCAATAAAAAAGAAAGGAAAAAGTTAAAACAAAACATTACATATTATGAGCATTTTACCATAATAAAAACAAATACATTTATTAAAAAGTAATGATAAATTCTCATTAAAAAAAAAAAAAAAGAAACTCTAATATAAACCATTCAACTTGTCTGGGCGTGGTGGTACCCACCTGTAATCCCAGTGCTGGGGAGGCTGAAAACGGAAGGCTCACAATGAGTCCGAAATATGTAGTGAAACCCTGTACCAAACATATTTTTTAAAAAAACTTTCCATCTTTCCATAGGAAAATAATTTAGAATGGGGAGGGGGGCCTACAAGGAGTTTATAACAAAAAATATAGTGATATTTCAGGTACAAAAAGAAAGCATTTTCATTTTAACAATATTTTTTTGAAATGTAATACATTAAAATATTTTCTTAAAAATACAAGTTGAATTTTGTGTGTGTGTAAACTATCTTAGGGGTGTAAGCCTATTCTCCACATAAAACACACTTTAACAGGTACTTGAGAGAAGATTCTGGATTGAAGTAAAGCAAAGGAGCCCCAGGCACACCTGGTGCTCTCACCTCCCGCTGCTGCCTCTGTCATCCTCCTCTTCTTCGTCGTCTGAAGCCAAGAAAGGAACTGCAGCCAAGCCCTCCTCCTCCGCGCGGATGCGGCCCAGGAGGATGAGCCCATGGATCTTACAGTCGATGCCTGAGCTCCTGCACTGCTTTATGGCGATTTCAATATACCTGTGATACTAGACAAGAAATAATGAGCTGCACCATTAGACTCAGCACATGTGATGGTGTGGCCACAGAGGCAGGACATCTGGTGTGCAGAACATGCAGCAAGTCTGCCTCCTTATGCCCAGGAAATGTCAGCTGAGGGATCAAAGCAAGCTAACCACAGCCATGTGAGGGCTGCCTTCAAAACAAGCTATTAACTTATCAAATGTTTCCACTTGTGGTTTGGACTTGCACTAATTTTCTTACTAAAGCTAAGCAGCACAAAAACCTTTCTAAATGGCAAGCCATCCTCTTTCAGAGTTCTCTCCAATCAAGATGTACTGCCTCAAAAAGAGAAAAAATGTCAGGCAGTCAACACGGCCTTTGTAATTTTCAAAATAAAGCAAAAAATTTAAATATACACAAATGAGAGAAAAAGTACAAAGAACTCCATAAGCCATCACTCAATTCACAATTATAAACCTATGACCAATCTTGTTTATACATGTGTTATCACTAGAACACTACAGACATTTTGTTTCAAAATTTTCACATGGACCACTGACCTACAAGCTTTTAAAAATATGCCCACATTATTATGACAGCTCAAACAATTATTTCTATGTCTATATAGAATCTAACATGCTACAGTAATAAACTTCTCACTGCATCATTGTTGGATTATTGTTGAACTATTCAAACTGAAATAAAGTATGATCCAAAGCCCCTCTGTTGTGTCTGTCATCTTCTAAAGTCCATGTGTTTACTCTGCCAAGTGCCACTTACCCACACACAGCAGACTGCATTTCTATGGTGTCCTGACAATGTTCTTTTCTCCTTATGTTATGTATGAAAGTGATGAAGGAGGAAGCCCACAATATTAACAATTTCTTTTCCATGTGTACCCTGACCTGACCAAACCTCAAGATCTACCCATTTCAAAGTTGAACAAACATCTATGGACAATGCAAAAGCCAAAGTAAGAAAACAAATAATGCTAGCCAGGCATGTTGATGCAGGCCTGTAACCCCAGTACTCCTGACTGAGACTGAGGCAAGAAGATCCCAAGTTCAGCCCAAGTTCAGCCCAGCCTGGGCAGCTTAGTGATTTAGCAAGATCCTGTCCCAAAATTTTAGAAAAGGTTGAGGATGTAACTCAGTGCAAAGGCCTTAAGTTCAATGAGAGAGAGAAAGACAGAGAGACAGACAAAGAGACAGAGACAGAGAGAGACAGACAGAGAGACAGAGAGACAGAGAGAGAGGCAGGCAGAGACATAGAGGCAGATAGAAACATAAACACAGACAGACAGACATAGTCTTTTTCTCCTTTAATAAGAAAAAGCCAAGAGTTAAATGAGTACAAAGTATAGACAGTGTCTGAATCAAGAATTATATAATATACTTCAAATGACATCTATGGGATAATTGGAAAATAAGAGCACTGAATATTACATGATATTAAAGACTTGCTGGATTTAATAATATTGAAGTCCTTGTTGAAATGAATAGTGAAGTGAGTGATAACTGAAATAAAATCATTTCTGGGGAAAAGAAACGTGGAAAAAAGTGAATGAAACACACCTGGAAAAATTCTTTACTGAAAAAGAAGAGTGACTGATTGATTGATTGACTGATTGGTTGACTGACTGATTGATTGATTTGGTATGAGGTCTCAATATACAGCTCAGTCTCAGTGATCCTCCTGTCCCAGCCTCTCCAATGCTGAGATTACAGGGGTGTGCTACCATGCCTGACTTCAGTGGACGATACAGCACAGGGCTGGCAGTGCATTCAGTACCAAGGATCAAACCCAGGTCCTTGCCCTTGTCAGGCAGGCACTTAAGACTGCTGAGCTATCTCCCTAGGCCACAACTGGAAAAATTCTGATAAATGTTGAAGCTCGGCCCTAAAAGGTTTCAGTATGCTTTCTATTTGTGGTATATACTAAAAATTTCATAACAAGCCAGATGCTCAAGATAGACTGTTAAAAAGAGTCTAGTATCTTTTAGTTTTCCAGCCAATTGGGGCAGGGGATCATGGGTCTCCCATTTACTCACAGTGTTTCATGTTTCTTGCACAAATGATATATAGTATTTTGCTCACAGGATTTATTTTTCTTTTTGCCAGTAACCAAACTCACAACTTCACACTTACTAGGCAGGCACTGTGCCACTGGGTGCATACCCCTAGCCTATATATATAGTATTTTGTACTTTTCAAATACTATGGACTAAGGGTTAGTGTGGCACACCTGTAATATGCCTATAATCCCAGCATCAGGGGACTGAAGCAAGTGGATCATTGTGAGTTCAAGACCAGCATAGGCTACAAAGTGAATTCAACAACAACCCAAACTGTCTTGTGAAACCCTGTCTCAAAAAGACCAAAAGATAAAAAATAAATAAATAATAAGAATAGAATTACAGACTAAATTGTTTTTATTTAAATATGTTAGTTTAGGGGCTGGGGAGATGGCTCAGTGGAATAAGCACTTCCCTGGCAAGCGCAAGGGCCTGAGCTCAATCCCTGGTTCCACCAAAAAAAAAAAAAAAAAGTTAGTTTAAACTTCTGCTGGGTCAGCGAAATAGCTCAGCAGACTAAGCGCCTGCTTTGGCAAGTGCAGGGACCAGGGCTTGATATCTGGTCTCGCATGCTATGCCAGTCCTGGCCCTGCACCTGGGACGTGCTGAGCCAGCCACAGAATCCAGGTGTGGTGGCACGTGCCTGTAATCCCAGCACCGGGGACGCTGAAAACAGTAGGATCACTATGAGTTCGACCTGCGTCGTAAGACCCTACACCAAATACATAAAATGAAAATAAATAAATTTCTGTTAACAATCTCTGATAATTTAATTAACTCTATACTTACTGGTTTAGTAAAAACACAAAAATACTCTTAGGATTATAGGATATTCTACAATCTGAACTCAGTTCCCTAGCAACAACCTAATAGTAAAATGTACTACCGATTCAGTATTTTTTCCTCAGAAATACTATTATTTTTCATTTTTATAATCTGTTGACTTACTCATAAATGCTACTGATTAAATATTAATAAACATACCACAAAATAAATCATAACTATAGTAAATAATGTATTATGTATTTCAAAATACTAAGAGGATTTTAAATCTTCTCACCACAAAGAAATATTTAAGGTGATTACTATGTCAAATTAGCCTGATTTCATCATCCTATAAGCTATCATGAAATACCACAATGCACTCCATAAATATAAACAATTACTACTTACCAATTAAAAATAAAATAAAACATGAAATGCAACAAAGTTTGAACCAATGAGAATGGAGGAACAGAATGATATGTAAGAAATACACGTGCAAGCATGGTGGCACACTGGGAAGCCCACAGAAGAGGACCACAAGTTGGAGCCCAGCCTGAGCAATTCTGAGACATGTAAGACCCTACCTAAATGTAAAGACCCTGAATTTAGATCTTAGTACCTTGGAAAGAAGGAATGGAAGGGCAGGGAGGGGGGGGAGGAAGGAGGGGGAAAGGGCAGATGAGGGGAAGGGGCAGATGCTACACTTCTCTCATTTCAACCACTTGGGAGGCTGAGACAGAAAGATTGTAAGCTGGAAGACAACCTTGGAAAATTTACTGAGATCCTGTCTCAAAATAAAGTATAACAATGAAAAGGCTGTGGATGCATTTCAGTGGCAGTGCACCCCTGGGTTTAATCCTCAGTACTGTAATAAACAAATACATAGTTTTTAAAAATAATGAATGGTAGGGCTGGGGCTGTAGTTCAGCGGTAACACATATTCCTAGCATTCTTTAGGCCCTAAATTACCAAAAATCAATGATGAACTGCATTTTTTTTGGAGACAAGAGTCTTGTTATATAGTCCAGGTTGTGTAAAACAAACTGTTGAAATTAATTTATTTTTTTAGTACCAGGAATCAAACTCAAGACCTTGCACTTGACAGACAGGCATTGTGCTGCTGAGCTACATCCCTGGCCCTCAAACTGTTGAAACTTTAAAACAATTATTATTTAATGAAGAGGGGAAAACAGGGCTCAGTGCTAGTATGGAAAATCATTTCTTTCAGTCCGATAATCACCCCAAAGGAGGACAACTGTGGCACTCACCTCTGTGCAATCATTCAGAAGGGGCACGGTGGTATCAGTGGGGTTAATGTTGATTGTCTTTAGTTCAATTAGGTTATTCAGGGAATTCCCACCTATAGAAAAAAATCAGCAAAGCAATCAAACAAAGGAGTTTTATCAAAAGACCAAAAAGACCTCTTTTTCAATAAATAAGTTCAATTACCTGACACTACAACCAGGGATGGCATGTAGCTACTGTCTGCAGGATCTACTATCATTTTTAATCTATGAACAAGAACATCTGGGAAAATCTCCAAACGAATCCAATGCTTTAAAAAAGAAAATTCTCAGTTAGTAAACAGGATCTCACTATGTAGCCCAGGCTTTCCTCAAATGCACAGCAATCCTCCCATTTCAGCCTGCCGAGTGCTGGGATTATAGGCATGTGCCACCAAGCCTGGCTGTTTTACTTTTCAATAAAAAAATATAACATGAGAAAAGTGTGCACTGCCCTGGCAGAAACCAGAATGTTACTGCCCATCATCACTTGTAGGGTAAAGTCTCATTCTAAACGCCAGGCATGACATATTTGTGGATTTCTCATCAAGGATGGTCCTTTGACTCCATGAAGAGTCGATCACAGAGAATGCTACAGTAAAGATGGAGCAAAAAGCCTTCTCTCTGAGTCTGTGGCATGCACTCACAAAAGACAGTGGACATGAGAGCTCTTAAAGACAGCCATGGGTGGCAGTGTGAGGAAACCTTTGCCAGAAGCAGAACTGGAGTTTGTACAATTTATTCAGGAAAAAAGAGAAAGCCTACTCTATCTTCTATCAATTGTTCAGTTAGGTAAATATATTGTTACACTGTATGCTATTTAAAACCTTTTGACAGCTGAGTATTACTCTGCAATTTTTAAATCATTTATGAAGTGAAATACAAAATGAGTACTGACATGTAGCATCACTAAAATTCAGTTGCTCAAACTTCATGCTGAAAATTGGTATGAAAGCATCTCCTGATGTGCCCCATGTCACACTACCTTTCCTTGTGACCCTGATGACTGCCAGCAAGGCTCACTGCCATCAATCAGGCGAGAAGCCTGATTCACTGAGGATGACACGTTCAGGCTCTTCACCATGCGAGACCAGCTGTCCAGTAGCATTCCTGGCTGACTGCTGTGGCAACGCTTCAGCTGTTTGCCAGAACGGCCACAATATACTGCAGACTGTCCTGTTTCGTGAGGTCAAAAAAAAGTTAACACTGCTGAGGTGGTGAAGACTTTCACGGCTAAGTTACCAAAAATACACATAGGGATAATCTTTTTGTTTTTAGTGCAGGGACTACAGGGTCTATAGTAAATAACATATTATATATTTCAAAATACTGGGAAGATCTCACTACACAGATTGGACTCGTAGTGATCCTTGTTTTCAGCATCCCAAGCACTGAGATAGCCTGCTCAGCCCCGAGGGTGGGGCTGGTACTGCAGGCCCAGGGATCAAACCCCCAGCCCCAGCACGCAATTTAATCCACAGAGCTATCTGGCCGGCCCTCATAATGATAATCTTGTTACTTTCTTTTAAAAAAAGAAAGCTTTTTAATTAAAAGCTAATAAAAATCTTCAAAAGAAGTCAGACAAGATATTTTATACCAATTTATAAGAAGCTCACATACTATTGTAATTTATTCTACCTAAATTTCTCAGGCAAAAAGCACAGTAGGGTATTTACAACAAAAAGGATGGTGAAGGGGTGCTGGGGAGATGGCTCAGTGGAATAAGCACTTCCCTGGCAAGCCCAAAGGCCTGAGTTCAATCCCTGGTTCCCCAAAAAAAAAGATGGTGAAGGGCTGGGGAGATAGCTCAGTGGTCTAAGGGCCCGCCTGGAAAGTTTGATCTCTGGTACCATACAATATGGTATGGTACCTCAGAACACCAGGTATGCTGTGTCAGCCCTAAAACTGGGCATGGCAACACAGTCCTGTAATCCCAGCAGTTGGGAGGCTGAGACAGGAGGATCACTGAGTCTGAATTTCATAGCAAGACCTTGTATCAAATAAAACTTAAGGGGGTGGGCAATGAGTTGTGAGAAAAGTTCAGCAACAGTCCTTAAAATATTCTACTCAAAAATGTTTTGGGGAGGGGTCGGGGAGATGGCTCAGTGGAATAAGCACTTCCCTGGCAAGTGCAAGGGCCTGAGTTCAATCCCTGGTTCTGCCAAAAAAAAAAAAAAAAAAAAAAAAAAAAAAGAGTTTTGGGGAAATGTTATGGATTGTGTCTACTTGCCCCCCAAAAGCCTCATGCAGTCATGGGGCAGACTTCTAGAATTTGTGACTGACTCATGATCACCTGGGATTATGCACGTGAGTACTACACCTAGCATGGGGTAGACAGCCTGAATGAAACGTAAGGGAGACAGACTTGCTCTCTGCTGCCACCGTTGCTGCTATTCCTCCCATTTGCTTTTGCTCTGCTCTTTGCCACTGCCAGAAAAGGTTGCTCTCTGCCATGCGCCACTCTGCCTTGGAGCCAGTTGAGTATGGACTGAAACCTCCACTAACTGTGAGCTAAATAAATCTTTCCTTCCTTGATTTTGAGTGTCAGGTATTTGTCCCAGCAAGGAAAGAAAAGTAACTGAAACAGAAAAAAATGTTTTGGGGTTCGCCTAGCATGTAAAGGGTCTGGGTTAATAATAACATCACAAAAACTAAATAACACTTTCACAAATGCAGGGGAGAAAATTTGTAAAATGTTACCATGTCCTATAGTGGTAAATTCAGAAACAGACCTTTCTCGCTGAGGACAACCACAAGAGCCAGAAAACATTTGCAAGTGAGTAAATCATCTTCAAAGTATCTCTATCAATGAGTTGGTAAAGAAGCACGTGGCCAGAATCTAAACAGCACTAGAGATGAATGGAGGCATCTTAACAGTGCACTCAGATCGGAGGCCATTTTGCCTTGATGGTATATGTGTTTCTACATGCAGCCCCCAAAGGACAAACTATACCCTCGTATCCTCACAGCAGGAACCAGACAGCAACTGGAGTCAGAGTCAACAGGAGGACTAGGGATGTCCCCACTCAAAATACACTGTGCATGAGATCTCAAGAGGAAGTATGAAAGAAAGGTGAGTTATGAAAGGTTGTGGGGTTTTTGAGACTGGCTTTTTCTTGTCTTTCTATTTTTCTTTTTAAATAGACTGTGACTGTGAAATCATCTCAACCCCTGAAAGTTGACTAAAGTGAGTTCAGTTAGCTACTTAGCAAGAGTTTTTGAAACATAAATAAAAACATTAAAGATCTGTCAAACAGAAATAAAATCAAACAAGGTGAGAGAAAGCAGGCTCCCAAAAAAAACCAACTGGATTACAGCAGATGTAGATGCAAAAAATTACTAAATGATACAGAATTTCCAAAACAGATAAAAGACAGAAAGTCACAAAGTTATGAAGCCCCGCCAACTTCCAGAAAAGTAAATCTGAAGAAATATTTCTCTATACCCAGGTAAAATTTGTGTAAGATGAAAACCAGGCACAGCAGCATATATCAATAACACAGCTACTCAAGAAGTTCAAGCCAGAGAATCACAAGTTGCCTAGCCAACTTTAGATCATAAGTTCTACATTTGCCTAGCCAACTGAGGGAAATCAATCCTCAGAAAGTAAAATAAAAAGGGCTATGGCTATAGGTCAGTGGAAGAGAACCTGCCTATCATTCACAAAACCCTGGGTTCAAAACTCAGTATTTCAAAATACCAAAAACACTCACAGAACCATAGGAGCCATTCTCTTATATGTAAATACAATATTTATAAAATCTTATAAGCTGGACCACGTGACCACACGCAAGTTTCAAAAAATGTCAGATCGGTTAGTATCTATTGGGCATGTTCAACAAGTATGGCCACAGCCAACTTGTGCCTATTCTGAATGCAATGCAAAAATCATGAACAGAAAGATCCCCTATGTATGAAAACTAAGGTTAGGGAGATGGCTTGGTAGAATAAGTGCTTGACTGGCAAGTGCAAAGGCCTGAGTTAAATCCCTGGTCTACCCCCACACCACCACCACCCCCAAAAAAGAAAGAAAACTAAGGTTAATGAATACAGAAAAAATATCCTAACATAATTTTTTAAATACTATGAAACAAATGACAATGAAACTTCCTCTTTGTATCAGCACTGCAGGACTCAGTTTCAAACCTCATTTTGAAATAAAACTTAAATAAAAAAGATAACAATGAAAAACTAATAATCTAAACATTTACTTCAAAAAGAAACGTAAATCTATCTCAACCTAAATCTCATGAGAAAATGAGATGAACGGTAAAGATACAACAGCAAACCAAAGCCAGGTTTATTTTCTGAAGATTAATTGATAAACTAATTCCAGACTAACGGTGACAAAAGTATTCAAGATAAAGCTCAAAAAGGGGATACCTCTACAGATTCAACAAATGATACAGCTCTCCTGAGAAAATTAAAAACTGGAAACTTTCTCAACATGATAAAAATTATACATAAAAAACTCACAACTAAAAAAATAAATAAAAAATAAAGTAAGGGGCTGGGGAGATGGCTCACTGGGATAAGCACTTCCCTAGCAAGTGCAAGGGCCTGAGTTCAATCCCGGTTCCGGGAAAAAAAAAAAAAAAAAAACCCACACAGTTAATATGATATTCATAACCACTAAGAAGATAACAATGTACAAGGTATTAATTACTGAAACTGTCCTGTTGGTCAGCTTTGAAACTGTCTTATTGCTTTTTTCTAAATAAAATAAATGATATTCAACTGAAAGTTTTTCCCCTACGAAGGAAGACTCCAATGCCCACCTTTGCCACTGCTGTTTAACAATGTAACAGATATTTTAGATAAAAAAGACAGAGAGAAGGAGAGAGATAAGGTGTGAAGGAAAATGAAGGCACTTAAACTGAAAAGGAAGAGCTAAACCTGTCTGAATTTATAAACTACATCAATGTATATGTAGAAAATTCAAAAGAATATATACATAGGGCTGGGGAGTTGGCTCAGTAGAATAAGTACTTCCTTGGCAAGCGCAAGGGTCTGAGTTCAATCCCTGGTTCCGCCAAAAAACAATCAAACAAAGAATATATACACAGAAAAAAGCTATTAGAGATAATAAAGTCAACCAAGTTGCTAGTTGATACACATAAAAGACAATTTCTTTCTATACATTAGCAATAAATATACCAAAAAGGAAAAAAAATTCCATTAAAATAGCAGATAAACACTTAGAAACAATGTTCACTGAGAAAATGCAAGGAGGGCAAGGCAAAGGGTGAGGGAAGGGTGCAAATGCCAGGCGTGTATCACGCACACGGACAAGTCTGCCAAAATGAAAACCACCAATCTGTGTAACCAACATACATGAATTTTAAAAATGGAGAAACAAGGAGTAAAACTGCACAATGAAAATTACAATGTATTACTGAACAAATTTACAATGTGCTGTATTATTAAAGCATAAGAAAGACACAAATGGAAAGACATTTCTTACAGAGGGATTGGAAGATTTCATGTTCAAATGATGAGTTCTGCCCAAAGTACTACAGAGATTCAGGGCAATTCCTATGAAAATCCTGTTTCCTAACATAGGTGAAAATAGTTCTATCCAAATTCACATGGAATTATTTCTTCTTCTTCCTCCTCTTCCTCCTCTCTTCCTCTTCCCTCTCCTCCTTCTTCTTCTTTTTTTTTCTTTTGCGGTACCAGGGATTGAACTCAGGACCCGCACTTGCCAGGTAAGCACTTATTCTACTGAGCTATCTCCTTGGCCCTCATATACAATTTCAAAGGACAATAAATGGCCAAAACAATCTTGAAAGAGAAGATGTAAGAGGACTCACTCCCCAGTTTTTAAATTTACTACAAAGCTATCACAATCACCTATCACAATGATGTGGAATAGACAAATCAACTCAGAATGAACTCTCACATTTAAGGCCAGTTTCAACAAGGGACTCAGTAAGACCATTCAGTGGTGTGCTGGGAACACTTGACATGCACATGCAAAAAAAAGTCAGATGCCTAGGTTATATCATACTTTAAAAATAACTCAAAATAAACTAAAGAGCTAAATTTAAGAACTAAAACTATAAAATTCTTAGAAATATAGTCTAATCTTTATGACAACTGTTAAACTGACAAAAACAAGACACCAAATGTACAAGCAATAAAAGGAGCAAAACTAGACTTCATTACACTTTAGAACTTTTGTGTGCCATAGGACCCTGTCTAGAGTAAAATGATGACCCACACAATGAGATAAAATAAGGCTGTAATATCCATAACGTACAGAAAACACCAAGTCAACATCAGATACTTTCAAATAAGCAAGCAACTTGAAAACCTATCCCCCTTCCCAAAAGAAGGTACACAGATGCTCAAAAAAAAAAAAAAAAAAAAGTAAAAGTGCCGGCGGTATAGCTCAGTGGACTAAGCGCTTGCTTAGGTAAGCGCAAGGACCAGGGTTCGATCCCTGCTTCCCCAAGCCGCGCCACCCTGCCTTCGGGTGCACTGAGCCCGCGACGCAATCTGGGCGTGGTGGCGCGCACCTGTAATCCCAGCACATGGGAGGCAAAAAGCAGGAAGATCACTATGAATGTGGACTACATACATAGTGAAACCCTGCACCAATAAAATAGAAAAAAGCAAACCCCCCCCAAAAGTAAAGATGCTCAACATCATTTATCATTAGGGATATTCACATCAAAATCACAAGATGCTACTCTTCACCCACTGTAGGATGGCCACATTCAAAACCTATAAAATTATAGTTATTGCTGAAGAGCATGAGAAACTGGAAGCTTTTTGCATTGCTGTTGAAAATACAAAATTATACAGTTACTACTGCAAGTATTTTGGCAGTGACTCCAAAAATTAAAGAACTGCCATAAGCCCCTGGCAAGCCACCACGAGGCACATACCCAGAGGTTTTGAAAACAAGGACTCACACAGATACCTAAACACTGAGACATCTAACAGCATAATTGTAACAGCTAAAAGGTGCAAGCAACCCAACTGTCCATTAACAGTTGAAAGGATAAACAAAACAAATAAATCCTGTTAGTCCAATTCCTCTGCTAATTAAAACAAGAAAACCCCAGTTACCAGTGGACAGCACTGTTTCTTTTAACTGTGCTCACTCTGCAGTACTCTGCATATATTTATAAACCTAAAAGAACACATTCCATGGGCCTGACATGGTGTCTGCCTGGCAAGCGTGAGGTTCTGAGTTCAATTCCCAAGTACCAAATAAATGAGAAAAAATAAAATGTTTCTAAAAGAATACACTCTAATACTGGTGTTCAGAGTAATTATCTCAGTAGTCATAATTCACAGATAACCATTCTGTCCTACCTGGTTCATTTATTCTGCCAAATGTATGCCTAGTGTTGTGCTTTTTGGTCTTGAAACATGTTTCACAAAAGTCAAAGTCATCACAGTTTCTGCATTTGAATCTGGATCCATTGATAGGAAACATCTGACAGCCATCACACCTATTTTTAAAAGTCATTGAGTTAATTAAAAAAAGAATTATTTATTAAACTTAATTCAAAGAAAGCCCTTCCTCCCAAAACAAACGTAGCAATCATAAAAATTAAAACTTACGTAACACCAGGATGTACACTAGGCACCAACTCCATTTCTGACAACAACCCAGTCCAATGAGATTGCTGGGGAAAGTCAACAATGATGTCTTTTCCATTGGCACTGAACGCTAGGACAACAGAGCAGAAACCACCAGAGACATCTTTATCACTAACAGAAAGCTACATTTCAAAATATACCACTATATCAGAGCTTTTATGGATTTTACAAATAGCACTTATCTTTTAGAGGTTGAAAGGTACTTGCTAAGTTACTCATGGATGAAATGAACTAGCTTCAAAATAATCAAAAGGGGATTGTGAACAAAGGCACTTTGGTTGTAAATTGACCACTGCTGAAACTGAGTAACAGGCACATGCAAGTTCATTATACTATATTCTCTACTTTGGAATATATTTCTCACTTTCTACCCAGAAGTTTATAATTACACCAAATTTTTTTTTTAAATTTCCATTTAGTACATTTGGTATGTTAGGAAATAAAAACCATATTATTAATGTCTCTTATCCTTTAAGAAAAGCAAGATGTAGCCAGGTGTGGTGGCGCATGCTTGTACTAGCACTCAGGAGACTGAGGCAGGAGGACTGCTGTGAGTTCGAGACCAGCCTGAGCTACAAAGTGAGCTTAAGGCCATCCTGAACTGCATAGTGAGACCGTCTCAAAAAGACCCAAAAAAAAAAAAGCAAGATGTGACTCAAAATACTGACTTAAAACCACATTCTTTTCAAATTTGTCTCTGTTTTGATCTGTAAATCTTTTCAGAATCCCTTAAGAAAAGTATTTTTTAAAAGTAAACTATCAAATTAGCCATTTGGGGCTGGCCAGATAGCTCAGTGGATTAAAGCATCTGCTTAGGCAGACACAGGGGCTGGGGATTTGATCCCTAACCTGTGGTGCTGGTGTAGCCCCCCGGGTCGCACTAAGATGAAGAATTGAGACCTGGCATAGTGGTGGGCACCTATAATCCCAGCACTTCAGAGATTGAAAAATAGGAAGGATCACTACAAGTCTGTGTAGTGAATCCCTGTACTAAATACATCTTTAAAAAAAACAGAATTTCTAACAATGCCCCATTTACATAAAAGCACTACCACTGTGACATTAAAAACATCTATTAATAAAGCAATAGACATTTATTTCTGATGCAACTGTTAAAATAGAACCTATCTTTTACAGTATGCCATGTTGTGGGAAAATTCTATACCATAATAAATATAAACATGAAAATAATATTTGTTTCCAGATTCTAATGCCCATAGTTGGCACATTTCCATTTCTTAAATCTAGCCTTCAATTTTTATTCAATATGAAAAACAAAAGCACAGTCCCTAGCAGCTGGAAGGTAGTCTAATACACTGCTTCACTGACAATCAAATGATAAGAGTAAGTTAACAGAACCCTAACATGAAACAAGGCCATTTTGTGACCAATGAATGGATCAAGGCTAAAACAAAGTCCTCCTTAATCTTGCTGATGAAAGTCAACTCTAATCCAAACAACAAATATAACCACGTTTCTCTATCCTGAGTACCAATCTTAATATTTTAAGATACTAAATCTTAGCATTACCTCTAGCTCTCTCAAGCTCTCTCCCAAATATACCATAAGCACTTGCTAACATCCTTTACAGAGACAAAACCAGTCCCTGGATCTGTGTCTTCCCACACTCCAATGAACTAAAAGATCTGACTTCATTCAACTGCTAACATACTATACTGGTAGTCAAAAACACTTTCTTCACGCCCAAACTTTTTTCACTTTTAAATTATGGGAGCAGAGGAATTCTGATCAGAGGAACCGCTGATCCCTAGGTAATACTACCTTTCACAATTCCCACACTTTGATGAGTCACAGATCCCCACTTGTATTTTGGCGTGGTAACAGAGGCTTTGACCCGTACTTTATCACCAATTTTGATGTGAGAAGAAGAACTTGGTGGAGGATAGCCTAGAGATTTCAACAATAAATGCAATATAATTAGCATTCATTTCTGGGAATGCTGTCTCAAAGAAAAAAACACAAAAGTACTTAATAAAGAAAGTGCTCACCTACAAGTTCCACATGAATATACCTAACCCAGTAGGTGCCCCCTTTCTGCTGCCAATCGCACTGCACATTGAGGTCATGCAATCCGTCTCTATCCAGTTTGATGACTTTGCCCACATCACCTTCACATACTTCTTCATATGTTCGACAACATCTAACCATCATTCCCACCTAAAATTAAAATGAAAAGTCCAGTCCAATGTACTTAAATAAAATGAATAATTTCAAGTAATAGTAATCTCTAAGATTCTGCTTAGCACCTAGAATGTATCTAAACTATTTTTGAGGGGGGCCAGGGATCTAAATATTATTACACTAAATGGAACCAGAGTCTGGACAACTCTACACCTAGGATATGAAGTCGAGGAGATGAACCTGTGCCATAAAGAGAGCTGTCAAATTACTGCTATCACCCAAAAGCATGCTCTGTCAGAAAGAATCACAGTGTCAAAAGTGTACTATGTCCTAAAGAAAATGCATTCATCATCCTCATGATAATCATCTTTATAAGCATTGAGCACCAGTGTATCATTCCCATAAACCCTCCTCACAAAAAAAAGCATTTATTCTGCCTTTCCTATAAAAAGGTTATAAAAAGTAACCAAAGATGGCAAGAAAAGTCCCCCTAACCCAAAAGAACTAGAGCTAATAAACTAAAAAATGATGACAACATTAGAAAATTGCTGTCCTGCTGTGCCAACAATGAGGTCTAGGTAATGTATCAATGAGCATCCAGTGAGCTACAAGATTAATAGTTAATTGACAACTTATTCATGGAAGAAGACTGACAGGATCTAACCAGTCCCACACTGTGAGCTGTCAACATGAGGCAGGACAGAGCACATTGCATCTAAAAAGCACTCCTGCCTAAGGCTCAGCCTGAATCACCTTCAAACTCTTATTTTAAACATTAGAGACAAAGAAAGACATTAGCCAACACCACAAGGGAGCCACTAGAAAAATCCAGAATACAGTACATCTGAAGAACCCGACCTTACCCATAAATAAGCCCATGGACTTGGGAGGCTGACACAGGAGGATCACTGTGAGTTTGAGGCCAACCTGAGCCACACAACAAGTTGAAGCAGCCTGAACTACAAAATGAAACCCTGTCTCAAAACAACCGATCAGAGAGTGGGACTAAAGGATGTCAAGTAGGGATTATGAAATGGATGTTGTGTTTTCCTGAAAAGTCATGTACTAAGCCCTATCCCTCCATGTAGCCATATTAGGAGATAGGGCTGCTAAGGAATTAATTCAGGCTAAAAAGAATCAGAAGGGAGAGCTACTAAAAAAAAAGGATTAGTGTCCTTATAACAACATATCAGAGTCACCTGCAGGCCTTTTGCCCTGCTCAACTCCATGTGTGGGTACAGTGAGAAGGCAGCCAGAAAGGAGTTCTTTGGCAGGGACCCTGGCCTCAGATTCTGCACCTCCAGAACTGTGACAATGGAGTGTGGTGGCTGAAGCCACCCTTATAAGGTCATAGATCCCCACTTCTGATACAGCAGCATGAGACAGGACAAGGGAGAACTACTCTAGCTTGAAAGAGTTCTAAGACATACACAACCAAAATGGGCAAATATTTCAGTAGCACAAGTGCCTGCTTGGCAAGTGCAAGATCCTGAGTTCAGTTCACCACACCAGACGGGAGAAGAAGGGGGAGAGGGAGGGAGAGGAAGAGGAAAGAAGGGAGGGGGAGAGAGAAGGAGGGAGTGGGAACAAGAGGGAGGGAGGGAGGGAGGGAACCTAAAATACAAGGAGTATCTTGTTCATATTGGAATTACTAAACATAAAGAGCCATTTTCAATAAAATGAGGGAAACATGAGCAAATGGTGGATATAAGATGATATGAAGGAATTATTTTGTTAGGTAATGTTGATTAAATAGTATCACTGTGTTAGAAATAAAATCCTTCATCAGGATATACTGATATATTTATTTGTAAAATGATATACTTCTCAAGTTTGCTCAAATACACTAAAATGAAAGAGTTAAAAATAAGAAAAGGAAGCACTTAGGGTTCGTGAAGGAATACACGAAACATTGCAAGTTAGGTGGCAATGAGAATCATATAAGAAAAGCAAATCTGCGATGTCACAATGGGGATAAGAGAAGAACACCATCTCTGTACCACCACCACTGTGGACAGGCCATCCTTGCTCTCCAGCTCTGGACTTCCTGCCCTGTCTAGCAATGTGTCTGCTAGCTGTGTGTCTGGCTCTCCCCCAGAGGACCTGAGCTACCGTTCACACCACATGTTCCCAGAGTCCTGACAGTGCACCGACTCTGCCCCCTTACTCTATCCACTCCTTCTCCAGACTACTGGGTCCCTCTGACTGTCTTCTGCCATAAGAAAGCAGGCTCTCTGAGGGCAGAGCCTCTGTCCACTGAAGTCAACAAGTAGGAGAGGCTCATTATTAGCTTAATGAAATAATGAGCCAGGATCCAGCCTAGGACAATGACTCACCTGAATGTTCTCTCTGACATACACAGCATAATCATCATTACTCAAGAAATCAGCTCGCTTTTTATAAGTCTGGCTCTCCGTCACAACAGCACCCATAGACTATAAGTACATTAAAAAAAGAAAATGAGAATGGCAAAACCTACTTTAAAGGAAAAAAGTCTGTGAAATTAGTTAAGTATAAATACTATATATTCTCTACAAAAATCATCATTTTATAAATACTAAAACCAGTAACAGCAGAAATGAAATCTTAAAAGCTGTTAAGTACAGGAAAATTTCAAGACATTTCCAAATGAATCCTAATGAAATAATTTACTCTGGTAAGAAATCAATGTGTCATAAAACATGACTTTTTAATAGAGTATTTCCCATGGCTAAACATCATTAGATGTTCAGACAATGGTCTGTTTTAAAGAAATCCCAATATAGAAAACCCAACACCAGACAACCATGCTCTATGCCTAACAGAATGGCAGAGGACGCTTCTGGACAGTCCACAGGGGACACAGCTAGTGTTCTAAAGCAGCTGAGGAAAGTGGCACACACAGAGTGTAGACCACCAGATGGGCAGGGTGTGCATAGGTACTGACTAGAGAACAGGCTGCATCCTCCATGCTCTCCACCACCTCTTCATCAGAATACTCATCAGACACTGTTTCTGCATCAGAGAGCTCCGTAATCTGGACGTCAGAGTGGTCCAGCAGCCACCCTACCAAGGCCTCCACACCTAGACACAAACACACATGGGCCACCATGAAGACCAACAGTGCTAAAATGGGTACCCACAAGCAAACAAGCACCAGAAAAGAAAATGCAATACCAGGCAAGCTAGATGCATTCCCAGAAGCACCAGTGAGTGACTTCAGAGCAAACTCAATGTTCCTGCGAGGAAAGCCCATTTCCATGAGCTGCACCACAATTGGCAGAGCAGGGACCGGTGACTGCTTGCGCCTCTTCACCTTGGCGGGGCGGGTGTGCTGCACAGAGATTGGTGTTGTAGCCTCACTGGAACTGCAGTCCTCAAAGCCTGGACTCGAAGGATGAGTGGACTCCACAGCCAAGCACTGACACACAGCCAAAGCAGCAGCCTGGGCAGACAAGAATGGTATGGAGGCATGTACCAGTGCCCTCACCTAACTTATACTCTAACAAAGTGTGGAAGGCCCATGTCCACTAAGAGCTGCAGTACAGAAGTACAGGAAGCACAGATTTACAGGGGTATTTTTTTTTTCTGTATTTAGGACAGCATCTACAGAGTGTACAGGGTCTTACTACATAGATCAGACTTGTAATGATTCTGTTTTCAGCCTCCCAAGTGCTGGAATTACAGGCATGTGCCACCATGCCCAGTCTCAATCACTGTCTCAGCATGCCCTGAAGGTGGGGCCAACATCGCACACTGGGGATCGAACTCCCAGTCCCCACACTCTGCCTAAATAGGCGCTTTAGTCTGCTGAGCTATCAAGCTGGCCCTACAGGGGGTATATTTTAAATGAACTGATAAAAGATCAAAAAACATTAATACAAAGTTTCCTAGTTTAACACAGGAAAAAAAAAAAAATCTGGTGGTCAAGTAACTCTCCTGAGCACTTCATCACACAGAGCCAGGAAAAAGATCCCCCCCATGGATATATTAGGATTTAACCTATGCTGCACTCATTTAATTATTCAAATAAAATATATACCCAAGTCCAAAATAATGTTAACTTTAGCCTTCTCATTCTTTCTCCTATAAGATGTTCTGCTGGCTAGACACAAGAACAGCGAATGCTAATTAGTCATAATTATTATTTGGTATTATCATTTAAAATTTGGAACACATTTTTAAGAAAATACACATCAAAGAAAAAAGTCATTCAGCATTTAGTACACTGGATAAAGCCATCAAGATTATGTGCTGTAAGGGCTAGCCAGATAGCTCAGTGGAATAAAGCATCTGCTTAGGCAGGCGCAGGGACTGGGTTTTGATCCCTGGTGTGCCATGTCAGCCCCTGCCCCCAGGACACACTGAGACTCCACTGGAAATGGTGGCACACACACCTGCAATCGCCACACCTGGGAGGCCAAAAACAGGAGGATTACTGTGAGTCCAATCTGTGTAGTGAGGCCCTGTATATACCCTGTACTAATACATTAAAAAAAAGAAAAGGATTATGTGCTATACCTCAAGTTCCTGTTTATCAAATATTGCCTTCACAGGAGATGGCTGGGTGGCTGAAGCCAGTAACTGCTGCAGGAGAATCATAGGGGGCTGAGGCCCTTCAGGTGACATGTCCCCCAGCTCTGGGGAGGCAGCTGCTCCATCATCTGAATTTAGAAACAGAATATGTACACTGTATTTTCAACATCAACACCTAATTATTAGTAAAGAAAATGCACCAGGTATTTTAAACCAGATCTATTTATTGTTTAATTAGGTGGTAGACAACTAAAATCTTCAGGCTCAGACATCAAACAAAAAGTAGGCTCTACAGAATTTTTCATTCCCTGCTTTCTGACCTCCTCCTTCTGTTCATCTGTCACTTAGAGCCAACACAAGTTATTTCCTAGATTCCTACCCTTGATCTAATTCTTCACCTTCTCCTCCTTGTTGACTCTTGATGTCAGGAACTCCTGTTTTAGTCACCTCCCAGACTGGTACTCCCAACTCTGACTTCTGCCAAGGCTGTTCAGGTCACTATAGAACACTAATTCTGAATGTGTTGCATAGTCAGAGTGATGCCTGAATTTTGTGAATGTCTTTCAGTGAGGCCTTTAAGACTAGGTTTTCCACAGTCCCAGCTACTGGCCTGAGGATAAATACATAAGATTTACAGTACTTTTTCTGCGTTTGTTGGTTCTATTTGGTGATAACTTCAACTAACCATTTAGATCAGAGGGATTAGAAATCTTCAAGAAGCAGTTAGTAAATAATTCAGGCTTAGGAGCCAAAGAGTCTCTGTCATAGTATTCATCTCTGCCATTGTAGAGCAAAGACAGCCAAAGTATACACAATGGTTGGGCCTGTGTCCTTGTACAACTTATTTACAAAAGCAGGTGCTACTGTCATTTGTCCAACCCTGCTACAGATACCATCAGGAGCCTGCCCACCCCCTACCCAAGGAATGGACAGTAACCCTGACTCACCTGTTCCATTACTGCTCATAGGTCATCAGCCAATCACAGAAAAAACATCAACCCAATTCCCAGGTTCCTGTTCCCTAATCCCTACAGAGACCAATTATGTTCAAAGTTCTTAAGATGTCCACTACTTAAGGAATTACACTTTCAATCAATTTCTCTCATATTCAGCAGATTTAAAGAGTATTTTCACAACACCCATGCCTAAGATTCCAAAATAAGCTCAGACATTCCATACCCTACTAAACTTCCTAACTTCTTTTAAACATGTCATACTTAGTGCTCTTCACATAACTCAAGCTTAAACCATTGGCATCGTTGCCTTTTTGCTGCATTCCCATCATTACTATCAGGCTGTTCCTTCTTTCCATTTTCCATGCCTCTCCCTGGAAAACACCCTGTCACCTGACACAAGAACAATTCTCCCTTCTCCTATCTGACATTTCAAATTCTCTTATGCTCACCAATAATTTAACTACCCCAAGTATCAACACTTGTCACATGGTCTCTCACCACAATGGCCCATGTCAGCCGCAAGCTTCACCTACTTCGCAAGCACATCAGATGACCTCTTCAACTCTAGCCTCATCATTCATCAATAAGCCCATAGCTGGAGCAAGCAGAATTGCTTCATATTCTCCAAAGACTCGAGGTCTTACTGGTGCTCCCTTTGAGTTTCCCACAGAGATTTCCTGTCACCCAAAACCTGTCTGCCACACCCTTAAAAGGCCACCTGCTCGTCCTCAGCAGTTCCTGTCACTGGAATGCCTATGGAACTGCTCTGACACATCTCACAGCAAAAGGTCCCCCACATTGGACAGCACCATATGCAGCCATTCTCTCTTCCCATTCCAACCCTACAGTGGTAACCATAACAAAAGACTATTTCTCCTTAACACTTAACAAGATAATACATTATAATCAATGATCAAAATTTTTTTCTAGGAAAAGATATAAGCTCATTCCAGAAGACTGACTATAGGAATATATATATAAAAAATAAAATCAACCTAAATTTTAGCACTCAAATGTTAAACACTGAATCTAGAATCTATCTACAAATATACAGATTCAGCAATGCAGTTTTGTTGTTCATTTACTCACTGTTTTCACAGCACTAAATGTAACATATGTGACCATTCTGAACAGCACCATGGTACACCATGCCAGGGACACACTCCACAACAGTCTTACTGTCTCCAGTTTTTCAATACCAAAGCATAGTCACAATGCAGGCTGATAGCTGTGTAACAAACTCCCTCAAGATGAGTGGCTTGAACAAGGACAATAAGCCTTAAGGCCCACTCAAAATACACACTGAGACTATTTCAAAAAAGCAAAAAAGAAAACAGAAGCACCAATCCCAACCATCTGTCTATTGAGACAACTACACCTATAGCTGGTGGGAGCAGGTGGTCAGGTCATTTACCTTTCTTTTTTTGGTGGGGTGGGGGGTGGTACTGGGGATTGAACTCAGGACCCTCTGCTTGCCAGGCAAGCACTTATTCCAGAGCTATCTCCCCGGCCCCCACATTTTCCTTTCTTATATAAGCTGTCTCTATCTCCCCTCTTACCTTTTAAAGAACTGCTTGTTCAAATTCTTTGCCTATTTTTCTGCCAGAGTACCTGCCTTTCTTATAAATCACTAAGAGCTTTCTTTAAAAAGATACCTGAATGGGGACCAGGTATATAACTCAGAAGCACAGTGCTCGCCTGGCAAGCGTAAGATCCTGAGTTTGAATCCTGGTACCAAAAAGAAAAAAGATACCTGTATGAACAGTTCCAGTCTCCTGAACAGCTGGCTGAGACAAGATCTGCCGCAGCTTATCTTGGTGGGAAAGCAGTGCCCACCCTGCTTTCAGTATGTACAGCTTTAACTGCTGGCTCCGCAGTAGATCCAAGTCTACTTGTCCTGTGGAATAAAAGAATCCAATAAAAACCAAACACTCTGCTTGGATTCCTCCTCACCAGCTGTGCCACTTTGAGGTGTAGCAATAAACCCTGTCCTGCTCTTTGGAAACAGCCATGGGGAAACATAACTCCATGGTCTTCTTCCTTCCCTTCAACAAGTGGAAGTGAGGATTAGAGCCACAATATTGTAGGCCCCAATAAAGAGTAAGAATGGTCATAGTCTTATTTAGCTGGGCACACAAAGGAAGGCAGAACCAATACAAAGTTCCCACAGAGACAGCACTGAACAGGCCATGAGTAGCTGAGCTAGAGCCACAAGCTGCAGGGTGAACACTGAGGAAGGGAATAGACTGCTTGTCTAAAACTCGCTCAGAACAAATGCTAACACTGAGAGAGGGTGTGAGCCTCAGGTGAGCTTTCTGGATGTGGTTCTAAACACAACATCACAGACCAACTCAGAAACACTCTAATCACCACACACGTTATATTGCACAAACACCGTCCAGACATTGCTAGGTTAAGACTGCAGCTCTTTCCCTCACCAAGAAGCATCATGCACTGACCTGCAAAGGCCTGCTTAGGGGACTTCTTTATTTTGTGCTTTTCCAGTTTGCTTCCAGCAAGGTTCACCAACTGAGCCCAGACAGACAGCATGGGCTCTGTGAAGGGCAGGTTGGTCACACTGAAGGCCACAGCAGGGAGCTGCAGAGAGGACACAAAAACTGTCATTGCATGACCAAAACCATGAAATACTCTGAAACTCTGAAATACCACAGTACTTCCAAGTCACTTCATATCTGAGAACAACTCTCAAATACTACATTAATGGCAAGATAAAGGCATATACACAAAAATTTATCAACTTTTTACTAGTCAACAATAATTACATCAGCATGGTGGTTTGTCTTGTTAGATATGTTCTACACACTTCAAATATTGTATAACACATACTCCTATAACAACCCACAACAGGATTTTACAAAAAGGTACAGTAAAACTGCTTCTGGGTTACATCAAAATAATGTAAATCACTCATCTTTATGCATGCCTAACTTACAGCAGCTGCTAAGTAAGTCTTTTCATGAACATGAATAAAATCATTTTAAGGTTTTCAAAACTGAGTTTTTAATAGAGTATAATAACTTCATTTTTAAAAATATTTAAAACTGGCTTGTACTGATGTCCTCTGATCTTTGACGCTAAGACATGTGAACCACTGCCATCTTCCCTGTGAGACAAGGAGCATGGCTAACACAGGCAGAAACAAGTGGCATTCCTGAAAGCCAATGAGAAGCACAGCTCCTTTCAGGTTCTAATGGCAGAAGCCAGCTTTCATACCAAATGTCACTGCTCAGTACACCTACTGGTTTCAGCTGATTCAGTGGGCAAACTCGGCACATCCGCATGTCAGAGAACTGCACGGTGATTCTGCCCTTTGGGGTGATGCGAGTCACAGTACCCTCTCCAAACTCTTCATGCATGACCTGACCCCCAAGGCGCAGGCGACCATCGATGCCTCCAATCACAGCAAGGACTGCCATAAGGCCCCCCACTTCAGGGTTCTCAGAGTCAGGAAAGTAGTCCTCTAACTGGGCCTAGTGTAGACATCAAACGGTAAGTTTAACAAGGGATGTCCACAAAGCTACCCCTCTTACAAATTCACAACAAAATGTAATCATCGTCATTTCTTTAGGAAACAGACTCTCACTATGCTGCCCAAATTGGCCCTGCATTCCTGGGCTCAGGTGATCCTAACTCAGTCTCCCAAGTAGCTGAAATTATAGATACATGCTTCCAAATTTTCATATTAATTTCAATATTTCCATTAAAAAGATTTCATATGTCCTTAAGTAAAATGCATAGCGTTTAGGTAGATAATTTAAAAGTCAAATTCACATTCCACAAATAATAACCAGGCCTCCTGGGTGTTGTGATGTATGAAGCCTGAAATCCCAGCACTAAGAGGCTAAGGCATGAAAACTGCAAGTTGGAGCCCAGACTGGGCAGCTCAGCAACTCAGTGAGACACTGTCTCAAAATCAAAAATACAAAAGATCTGAGGATGTTGCTTGTGCATGGACAAAGGCACTGCATTCAATCCCCAGTACCACCCCCCAAAAGAATGATTAAGTTCATTTGAAACTGTGTACCCACCCCCTCTGACAGCTTCCCCACAGAGCCGTGGGTGATGGAGCGGAGCTGGGAGTTGATGTACTTGTTGATGAGTCCGTTCCACTGGGACAGAGAGTGCAAGGTGCGCAGCAGAGCCACCACCTCCTCAGCCAACGTGCTACTGTGTGTGGCAGTGAGAGAGGCCTGTGGCCGGGCCCGCCGCCTCCTCAGCGTTGACTCTGGGGACAAATTGGAGAAGTTGCACTACACACCAACCCTTACTAGGAGGCACAGTAAGAAGAAAGTCACCCACCTCTGAGTAATGGGATATCAGAAGGGCAAGTGGCGAGCAAACTGCCCAAGAAGCCAGCCAGCTTCTCAACAAGGCATTTCATGTCCCTTGCTCTTTCCATCTTATCCCATGATGGAAGGACCGCCTGCAGTAGGTGCACAGCTAATATCTGGTCAGAGAGATGTGACATGCTTTAGAGAAAGTCATTACCTGACAGATTAAAAATTTACAGATTTTTCTTATCACTTTTGTCCCATAATACAATTAATCATGTGAAATTGATATTTAATCAATAACAATCATCATTTTCTAAAGTGATATGATAAATGCATGCATTTAATTTAAACATAGTTCTTTTTAACCTAATTCTTCTGAACACTATTATCCTACTACATTGATGGGCCAAAGGAGAACACACGCAGAAGTGAATCACTTAGGAAGGCAAGTGGACCTGCTGGTAACTTACACGGTTACCAGCATGAGCATTTCCCACTTTTCTGCAGAAGAGGTACTGCATGTGACTTCTTGCACTTGTTTCAAGGACAGGGAGTGCTATTGTACAGGTGCTAAGTGAACCAGGTGTGGCCTGGCTGCACATTACCTGTCTCTGCAGTGATGCTGCAGTGAAAGGTGCATGCCCTTCCACAACCTTCATGAGCAGTGAAATCCACTGAGGGGAACTGAGGGCCCCGCAAACCTGCGGGGTAAGCGCGATGCTCCGCACGAATCCCAGCGTGCACCAGCTTCGGTGCTGCTCCCTGCACACCAGCCTGCTAGGAGAAGCTGCCAAGAGAAAGACAAACCTGGTCGGCACCAAGCCTCTAAAAGTAATTGGGTGCACATAACCCTTACTTTTTTTTTTTTTTTTTTTTTTTTGGCGGAACCAGGGATTGAACTCAGATCCTTGCGCTTGCCAGGGAAGAGCTTATTCCACTGAGCCATCTCCCCGGCCCTAAGTTTTGCACTTTTTTTTTTTTTTTTTGCCAAACCAGGGATTGAACTCAGGCCCTTGAGCTTGCCAGGGAAGCCCTTATTCCACTGAGCCATCTCCCCAGCCATATAACCCTTACTTTTAATTAAACTATTATTTTTATTTTCAACATTAAGCTTCTTTACAAATTTACTGCAATGGGACATATACAGTGTGAAATTAGCAGGAGATGCCTTTTAAGCTAGCTCAGGAAATAATTACAGCATCTTTAAGCCTTTGAAGTACACGTAGTAGCTCAAACTCCATCACTGCCTCTCATGTACTTGAGGGCTCTAGGCAATACCCATAAAAGTGCCTGGAATAAAACTCAAGGAACCAGAGCCTGCCAGGAAAGTACTGTGCCACTGAGCTCAATCCTGAGCCCCCAACTCTATTTTTTAAATCCCACATGTTTTAAATATCCCCATGATCTCAATTATGCTTCATCTACACTGTAAATTTCCACCCACGTTTGAGAAGTCTGCACTAACACAACAAGTATGAGGTTTCTGCTGTTTACACAAAGTGATTCTGGCAGGACTAGGGCCACATCTGTTCCTAGCTCACTATTGGTCACTCGGGCTGCAGCCCCTTTCTCCTATTCCCCAGGCTAAGAGGCCTGGCTCCACTGCCCAGGCAGCCTTCCCACACTCTAGGCTCACAGCTCCAACACAAGGTACATACCCACCCAGACTAACTCACACAGTTACCAAGGCACACTCAGCACTCACAAGCCCTTGCTCCCAGCTACACATACTCCCAGAGCTGACTTACACAATAATTATTCAGACTAATACATAAACACCTCTGCAGTTGCACACATTTACCTTCACTCAAACCCACTCATACATGGGAGCTCACTGTCTCACTTCACTCACTCTCGTTACTGTGTCAATACCAGCCTCCTTCTTGCTCAGTGATATACTCAAAATAAGGACATACCACTTCATACTTTCACACTGAAGCACAAACACAACCTCCTGTGTTCTCACACTGATACACACATTCATATTTCACGTACACTCAAAACACTCATACAACTACACCCTCACTCACACACACTAACCCTGATACACGTTTATTTCTTTATGCTTAGTCTCATGCTCACTTTATGCTTAATCACACATAAATGACACACAGACACAGGTCCTGGAATACTCACACACTGTAACCTAACACTTCAACTGACATAATGATATCCGTAAGTGTGGACACTCATACACACCCATTCACATGTATACCCACACAATCACACTGATACTGAAACACACTCTCCTACTTCCCACAAACTCTCACCCATTAACCATCAGCATTGACACTTATAACACACTGATCTCTAAGCACATACCACACTCACACAGCATTAACACGCATGCTCACACAACCACATACACACTTTGAATACATATGCCCAAATGACAGCTACACTTTCCTCAGATCCACCCTAGCACTCTCACCCACACACCCTCAGATATGTACGCATATAAACCCCATTTCTCCAATTCATATTGCCTGTACCTACACCAAAAAACTCAATACCTAATGGATTAAAGTGCATACCTCCCAAAATTGACATTCACTCTGAATCTCAAAGAGTATGACCTTTATGGGACCTGAAGATGTCATTAAGAATTAAGTGACATCATTTTGGATTAGTATGCGCCCAAAATCCAATAAATGAGTCTCTGTAAGTTCAAAAGATATAAAGAAATACAGAGGAGGAGGCCATGTGAAGGCAGATCAGAGACCGTAGTGATGCAACCACAGCCAGGAAAGCTGAGCGCCACCACAGGGTGGCAATGCAAGGGCAGAGCCTAGCCTGTAGCCTAGGAAAAGAGTACAGCCCTGCTGGCAACCTGACTTGAGACTTCTGGTGTCCAGAATTCTAAGAGAATAAATTTGTTGTTTGAACCCAGAATTATAGACTAAACAGTGTCTTTGCAAAATTTGTATGCTGAAGCACTGACCCTCATACCTTAGAATGTGACCTTGCTTGGAAACAAGTTCACTGCAGTTATTATTAATTTGGCTGAGGTTAACTGGTATTCTTATAAAAAGTAAATGTGAATTAGGTACAGAGGCACAAGGCCAAAGGTCTCCAACAAGCCACAAGTCATTAGGAAACAGGCCTGACACAGTTCTCCCTCAGAGGCCACAGAGGAACCAGAGACTCTCTTTGCTTGCTATCTGGTTCACAGAGTTATTACAGCAGCCACAGTAACCTACTATCTGCAACCAAACTGACACCCACACTCGCCCAGATAAACACAAGTATGGCCCATTCACAGCCCCAACATCGACACTCCAGGCCCACAGTTATTCATCCATACATGTCTTGTCCGTGGTTCCGCTTTCCACTAACATTCGCAGCAGCCCACACAGAGTCCTGGTGGCCTCGTTCTGCATGACTTCGGCATGCACACCCACAGAGAGGCACAGGGTCTGCAGCAAGTTAATGGTGCTAGTGAGCATCACAGCCGTAGGGTGGGTGTTCTTTTCAGTTTGCTCAGCTTCTGAAAGAGACAACTGGAGTAAGAAGCTAAATACCCGATGCAACCGAAAGGTAGTCTGCACATCACTTACAGGATCTAATGTCACATTCTTATTTTACTTTAAATACTTCGATTTTTACAGTTTTAGGTTCATAGAAAATAAAACAAGCACACAGATTCTGCACCCTTCTTTTTCACTTTGGAAAGGGAAAACTTATCTAGAAAAGACAGAACTATGGATAACCTGCCCATCTCCCTGTTGAGACACCAGGGTTCCTGATGCTGCCCAGAGAAGTCCGAATTCCTTGACTCAAATGACCCTCCCAGGTGCACGGTTGCTCAGGTCATTTTTATTCCCATCTGGCTTCAAATTAAAATGAGATTTCGGGGAAATTTTATTTTTAAATAATGTAAGTTTAAACCTCAAAAGCACTGAAATGATTCCTAGGTTTCATTTCTTTAGAACAGCTTACAACTGGCCATAGTGTTACATGCTTCAAATCTCAGTACTTTTGGAGCACAGGCAGAAGGATTCCAAGTTCAAGGCCAGCCTGAGCAACTTAATGAAACCTTGTCTCAAAACAAATAATCTGGAAGCTCAATGTCAAGGCCCTGGGAGCAACTTATGAGATGTCAAGCTGATTCTGAGGAGCAGGCTCGGACATGGGTAACCTGAATCTGTGGGGCAGGAAGACCAGTGCTTCCATGTCCAACATAACTGTCTGTGAGACAAGGAGGCTACCACTGCCCAGGTACTGGCTCCTCAGTGAGGAAAGCTTCTAGGCAGAGCCAGGCTTAGAAGAGGTGAGCAGGCTGCAGAAGGGACTGGCATTGGAGGTCAGCACTGACAGACAGGACAGCCAGACCCCACACTGCAGGCCACATGCTTTGCTCCTAAGGGTCCCCAAGGCAGCCATCTCAAGCCACATCTGAGGAGTGCACAGCCTCTCTCACCTCCATGCTACCACCTCTCACGAGCAACTCTGCAGATTTTATGTGCTCCACATAACAGTAGTCTCTCAAGCCTGGTGGCACTCACTAATAATACCAGACAGAGAGCCCCACAAGACAGCTCTGGCCTCTTGGATACGCTTCCTGAGGCCAGCAGTATGCAGCTTCATTCACATATTCAATTCACCGTGGAGTCTTTCACATATGTTTAAAACATGTTATGAAGCCCTCCTCTTACAACCTTGGTTTTTCTTTTATTTGTCTTTTTGAGACAGGGTCTCACTATAAAGTTCAGGCTGGCCTTAAGCTCACTTTGTAGCTCAGGCTGGTCTCGAACTCACAACAATCCTCCTGTCTCAGCCTCCCAAGTGCTGGGATCACAGGCCTGCGCCACCACTCCTGGCTAGGGTCTACCTCTTAATCCTCCCTTGTTTCCTAAGGTTTAATCCATACTATGTTTAACATCCTAAAGGGACATAAAGGAAGGCAAGTGGTCCAGCCTTGCAGGCTTCAAAGCTGGTGGAGAAGGAGGCAATGTTGAACACATCCACTAGGACTGGCTCCCTCAACAAGGGGCTCAACACCAATCACACAAACCCCCACAGTGAGGTAGCACTTCTGTTTTCCTATTTTGCTCCCAAAAGCAGAGTAGGAATGTTGAACAGTAAATTTGGGAAGTCAGTTCAGTGGAGCTGAAGGTTCCCAAAGCCACTCTGCACCAGCACAGGAATTAGCTGGCACATATTTAAACTGCAGATTGGACATTATATAGCACTGCTTTGCAGATGACATCAGACCAGAGAAGGAGTCCACCAGCCTTGAATCCGTCACCAGACTTCCGTGACTTAGATGCCCTCACTCACCAGAGTCATCCTCTGTGTCTGAGTCTTCTGCCAGGGGCTGCGCAGAAGCCGGCAACTCTGCCAGCTTGAGGTCATACTTTCCTTCTTTGCCCATCCTGTACGAGTTGGTGCTGCCTGTGTCCCACTGGACCCTAATCCACCCATCTTCTCCAAGCTCACCAATCACACGGCCTAAGCCTGGGGGAGGTCCATCCTGCAAAAGCCAACATAAAGCCCAATAAAGAGGAATGTGTCCTACCCATACCCAAGACAATTCAGCCACCAGAGATGTGTGCATAGACTCTGCCAACGGCTGCCCTCCCTCCCGAGGGGCTGTATCACGATACACAGACTTCACAGGCATAGATGGGCCCAAACCTATGTGCAAAATGTCATACTCTGATCACTCACTCCAGCTCCCATTTGGAAGGCAGGAAGCTGTTTATATGATGCTGCTACTGTCCTCAAACACCTTCATTCCTCTAATCACTGTGACAAAACCCCTTGCTTAACAGTGACATAACCATGGCAAGGTGAAGGCTGCCCCCACTGAGCTCACACCATGGTGCCTTTGTCTGCAGCCAAGAGACAGATTTGCAAGCAACATACTCTGAGGGGAGTGGTGGTCCCCACCCAGCAGCACACCCTAAGCTGCTGTGTTTGGGGCACTCTGTGGCATACGGCTACCAGCTGGCAGAGGCAGCATCTGGGCTGCCTACCTCAAAGCTCTCACAACACCAGAACTGACAGGGAGCCCTACTCTTTTGCTCATTCCCACTCTAGTTCAGCTTCACATCACACTGAGCCATAGGCCACTCCTCCTCAACTTGACTCTAGCTGAGGTCCCCTGTAATAGGCCCTGCTTCTAACCAGCTACTCATGAATCTATAACTTAATCATCTACCAATTGTATGGGTCCTGAGTTAAGAGGAGTTAACAATTCCAACTTTCCCTAATATATAAAACAGGCTGTGCTGAAGATGAGCAGTGTGTGGCTAATGTAGTAAATCAAATCTCTGAGTACCTGATCACCCCATTTCCAATCTACCCCTCTCATGACCCTGGTTCCAATCTTCATCATGGCAGCCAGCTCTGGCCCTGAAACAGGGAGTTGTACAGGAGCAGTTTCTTTCCTGGTTTCCTCCAAAACCGTAGCAGAGGCTCCTCGGGCAGAAGCACTCATATCTTCCTCTATATTGTCACTGCTAGGACCTGTCAGAGCACCAAAAACAACAGCTAAGCCAGTAAGTAGCCATCTTACACTACTTATAACACGTACACACAAACCAGTAAGTACTTTTACCACTCTATACACCAAATACTGTGGAAAATTTATTCATTGTTTCTAAGATTTAGAAAGAGAACGGGGGGGACAAAACATATAACTATATTGAGAAGATGAAAAAATACAAAAGCTCCCAAAAAAGATATTTATTCTACTTTTTGCAATTACAGCTCTCAAATGAGCAAGATAATTTTAGGTTAGAAAGATACACATCACATCTTTTATAATAGCAAAACATAGATAACCATCTAAACATGTAACAGCCTTTTCTTTTGCATAGGAAACAGCTCACAGAGCAGGCCTAACACACAGACTGCCCAAGAATCAGTTCTGGCTGGCTCTAGGAACATGGATTTCAGGAAGGCTCCTTTAGTCCCCACATGATGAGCAGAGCTCCCAGTGCTGAACTGTTTGTGCAATGTGGTTCAGACTGAAACCTAGTTTCCTTGGAGGGCTTGTACCTGGAACGTGCCAGGCAGGGCATGGCTGGTACTTAGCCCCAGTGAAGACCACAGCATCAAACACTGGTAAGCGTCCCGTAAAGCACTTCTCAGGTGTCATCACACCTCAGTACTATGGAAATGGAATGCATCTTGTGTGACTACAACCAGGACAGAACTCTGGACTTTACCTGCTGCCATTCTTTACTGTTAATAAACAGTAGCCCTAGGGTATCTGTGAGTCTTCTCAGAAGATCACCAAATAGACCGGGCCTCAGAAATCTCGGAGACAGAGGTAGTAGAGGAAAGATTCTCTAGAATGACCCTGAACAAATACTGCAAAACCACTGTTTAGTAACTGAAGGAGGAGGGGCATGGCAGGACACTTGGTGTTTGGATGGCTGTGAGGTTACTCACAGTATAAATTGAACTGAGTTGCTATCAGTTCAAAGTAAAATTTATCAATGGATTTGAAATAGTAAACTCTAACCCAAGAGACAGAAGTTGCTGGATGCTCTGGCTTCTTTTGGCTTCAGTGGCAAAACTCAGGTGTACAAAGTATACTACTCTTACTCTTTTTTTGTTGCTCTTGTTATTTGCTTGTTTGTTCATTTACTCCTCTAGGTAGGAAAAAAAGAGAACAAAGAGTTCCCAAAGTGGGATTTAGTAGGCCAAAAATGTAAAACACTTGTTTTCTCCTCAAGAAACTTAAAAAAGGTTAACCAATTTCCAGAACTGGAGCAAAACTTTAAGAAGGAAACAGATTTTACAGAGGTTGCTGCTTTGGCCTAGGACCCCCAGCACAGAAGAAGGCCAACAGTCCAACTAGACTCTCACTGGTGAACCATTAACCCTGTAAGTGGTGACTGTACTAACCAAAGCTTAAACAAATTTGTAACAAGAATATCTTCTTTTCAAGACAGTCTATCTGGATATACACATAAAGTTAGCATAAAGTGTGATATACTTGTAATCTCTGAAGTGGTAGGTCATTCTGATAAGGGAAAGTTACAAATATAGACTTATCTTCATGAGAAAGAATTCCCTTGTTTTCTGTATACTATATGCTAGCTGACATTCAAACTCATGAGTTAGAAGACCGTAAGTCACTAACTTATTATCAAACTACAACAAATTATTGATTTGTGCTATGACTTTCACTTTCAAAAAAGAGACAACATAAAGACAGGCAGTTTCTAGAAAACACATTTTTGTCGTTCTTAAAGTAATCCTTAGTTGTAAATGGGGCCTTTAAGAAATCAGACATATGACTCTTAAAGGCTGAATGTCTTCTAGCTTGATGCAGTTTTAAAGGGATCAAAGTGGATTCTATGATTTTCAAAAGCAAGAGAAAACCTTGCTTGTTCAGTGGAACATAGGACCACCGTACTTAAAATATCTCTGTTTTTTAGCCAAAAAGCAATATTGTAAGCCAAAGAAATCTAACAAACACATAAAACATAGCCCAAAAAAATCAGAACAAACAATTCTCCTCAAATAAATGGACCACGTTGGATCACAAACAAGATAATATAAAGAACAAAATCATAAAATTTACTTTCTCCAACAAAAATGAGATCATTAGAAATAACAGAAGGAAAATTCTAAATACATAGCAATTAACCCAAAGACACTTAAAAGTACCAGTGAATCAAGAGAACAATAAAGGAAATTAGAAAATACTTTGAAATGTGTAAAAACACAGTATCTCAAAACTTATAGTAGCAAAAAGGAAAAATGAAATTAGATCAGAAATAAAATACAGAACACAAAAACAACAGAAGCAAGAAAAATCAGAAGTTGGGGGCCAGGATATAGCTCAGCATCTGCCCAGTAAGCACAAGGTTCCAAAACAGATCATTGGTACAAAAAAAAAAAAAAAATGGATGCATATCAGCCAAACCAGTAGAACTTTTCCCTCTACAATCTTTCAAACCACTAAGAAAATTAGCTGTTGGTTTTTAAAAACAAAGTCAAGCAAGTTTTTGTTGTTGTTGTTGTTGTTGTTTTTCTGGTATCAGGGATTGAACTCACGACCTGTGCTTGCCAGGCAAGCACTTATTCTACTGAGGTATCTCCCCAGCCCCAAAGTCAACCAAGTTTGATGTACATTAATTGAGAAAAAAAAGACAAGATGCAAATAACTAAAATCAGAATTGTAAATAGGGCAATTAATATTAACATATAAGTAAAAGATTATAAAAGTATACTGTGAGCAACTATATGACAACAAATGAGACTACTTACAGGATAAATCTTTAGAAATACACACATTTCCTGAACAAGAAACAGAAAAACTAAATGCACCAATAGCAGTAGACTGAATCAGTATTCAAGAAGCTCTCACCAGAAAAGCTCAGGACCACATGATTTTAACAGGTGAACTGATCTGCAAACCCTTAAACAGATCATTAGGAAGACCTAATTACCTGTTAGGCCAACGTATTTCCGGTTACAATAAAAATGTAAGTTAATATTTATTAAGGTGACAATGATACTCAAAGCAACGTACAGGTTCAATACAGGCGTCAGCAAAAGTGATCCACAATAGTAAAAATACTACTAAGAAAGAAAAACCAAAGCTGGAAGGCTTAACATTTCTCATTTTTGCACTAATTTTTGTACTACAAAGCTACAATGTTGAAAATAGTGTGGTTCTGACACAATGATAAACATAACAAAATGAAATTCGGAGTGCAGAAAGAGGTATCAATCAACAACTGAATACTAAGACTTTAAACAAAACAACAGTCTTCTCATCAAATAGTACTACACTTTCCTGGCGCAAGCGCAAGGGCCTGATTTCAATCCCTGGTTCCGCAAAAAAAAAAAAAGGATAACAATGATAACAAAAAAGGTTAGACTCTTACCTCACAATGTGTAAAGTATATTTATCTAAAAATAGACCAAAGATAGAAACATAAGATCTAAAACCATAAAACTTAAAACAGAAAAAAACAGGGATAATTTTCAGCCATCTTAGACTTGGTAATTGTTTCTTGAATATGATACCACAAGCACAATTAACAAAACTGAACTTCATCAAAACTAAAAACATCAGCATCAAAGGAAAATACAACCCATGGAACAGAAAGAAATTTTTTTTTTTTAAATATATTTAGTACAGGGTCTCACTACACAGATCAGACTTGTAGTGATCCTACTGTTTTCAGCCTCCCACGCACTGGCATTACAGGTGTGCACCACCACACCAGTCTCAATCGCTGTCTCAGCACGCCTCGGGGGAAGGGCCAGCACCAGCATGCTATTTAAAAGTTTAAAAGGTAGCTTTTGTTATTTTTATAACAAAAATTCCTATTAGGAAAGAGAAATCAAGACAAAATCAGGCATTTTTGTACCAAAATGAGTGTAACCTACCAATCAGCCGCAGTGTGGTCTGTGTGAGGGCCAGCGTGCCAGAGTTGAGCAGAAGGTCCAGGTTGTTTGCACCATGCTGCAAGGTGAGCATGCTGAGCATCACCAGGAGAAAGCGAGCTTGTGGAATCGTCCCCAGGCTTGGTCCTGACGCATTCTCATTGGTAATAGTTTGCAGGGGAACAGGCTGAATACCTAACAAGCATTGGCACACACATTTTACATTTCTTGTTTATGGATACAAAAATGTATTTAATACAGAAGACACTGGACTTTGGATTTTGTTCTTGCTCAGTTTTTCATCTCTGCTTTTTAGTGGGTTTCAATAAACTGTGAATATAGGAGGCCCTGGCTTGCTTTCTGAAGGTCTTACCACATGTACCTCACAGAGAGCTATCTTCTGTCTTTGGGATCTCCTTTCTCTTCCATTATGTTAATTTTACTTTTCTATCATAAAACCAATGCTAGCAATTCTCTGCAGATGCTCAAATTATCTAGGAAATTAGTTGTTTGGTTGTTTGCAGTATTGAGGATTGAGATCTGAGCTACAGCTCCACTTGTTTAATTTTAATACAGGAGTTCCAAAACTGCCCAGTCTAGGTTGGAACTTGCAGTCTTCCTGCCCCAGCCTCCCAGGATGCTACCATTACAAGCATGCATCTCAATATCCAACCATTTCATTTTTATTTTAGAAAGGGTCTAAGATATCCAGGCTAGGCTCCAATTTATGAGCCTCTTACCTCAGTCTCCCCAAAGTGCTGGGATAATAGGTAATAGGAACATAGGTTTTCAGTTTTCTTTACTGAAAATTATTATGAGGCAAGGCCTGTGTCATTAAGTCATTCATGCTGGGCTCAAAACTCCTCTTGCCCCAGCATCCCAGAGAGCTAAGATTATAGGCATGCATGAACATGCCAGGCTGGAAATAAGTATTAATATAGGACACTTACATCTTGGAGTATTATGGTATCAATGACACTCACAAAAATATAAACTTTTATATTAGAGGTTCAAAATCACATCTTTTGGCAGTTTTTGAAAGTTCTATTTAGAATGAGATAGCTAAAAGCAGTTTAGATTATCAATATAAGTTTTCAAAAGCAAAAAACTGGCATTTCCAAGATTCTATGACATATACCTAAGACCAAACTATGAAATAAGGCTGATGCACTGGAACATCTTTTAAACATTGGAATTTTTTTTAACTTACCAAGCTCTTTAAATTTGGCATTTGCATCCATTAAGACATTTCGAATATTCTGAACAGCCCAAGCACACAACTTTCCAAAAGTTACTTCCAGTAGCATCCGGTTAAAGGGTGGGATCAAATCAACACCCTTTAAACAATCAGTAAGAGGTGCCCTTTCAAACAAAGATAAATAATTATACTTAGGGCATTGCCAGAGTTTTTATCCTTTGAGAAAAATATTACTATGCTAAGATGCCCAGCCAGGTCTTTAACTCCTAAACCCAAGTGGTTCCCTCCCACTCAGCTTCCCAAGTAGCTAGGTCTCCAAGTATATACCAACATCACCAGCTATCAGATTTGTAACTTTAATAGAACAATGCCACATTCCATAGATACCCATAATTATGAAAAGAAACTTACCCTATATCGATTCCTTCAGGAATAAGTCTTTGCCATCCACAAAACATAGCATACTGCACAGACGGAAGTAAGAAACTTTTGGCTGCCAGTTTCAAAATTGTATCTATCCCTTCTAGACGAACCTCTGCTCTCTCCAACTGAAAAATACCAACTCATATAGTTCAGTGCTGGGTATGTTACACAACACAGAGCATGTTCTCATAAGACTTTACCTGTTTTAGTAGGCATTTTCTCATTTTTTCTACATCCACTGGTTCTTCTTTAAGGGCAAATTCAGCAATTGTACTGTGGAGTGCAGACTGTGGATAAAGGCCTTGCACATTCTGCTTCAACCACTTGTACTTGTGAACCCCTGTAACTGTACTCAACAGGGGCTGCCATTTATCCTAACAAACAGAAGCAATTTTCTCCATTAGTTTACCCTAAGAACATGTATTCTAATACAGTTACTTGAATATTAAATAATGCAAATGCATTTGACTTGGAAGGATATTTTAAATATACTAATATACAGTTACAAATTATGCTACAAAATATGCTTTTAAATGTATAATCTCTACATTTACACCCTTTAGAACAGACTAACATGGCATATCAAGCTAAATTATCTTTCATAGGAACAGTCTCAGGGACCACCACTACAGTTCTGGAACAAAGGATACCTTCAATGAATTAATGAATATACACTGATGCAATGAAGTACCAAAAATAAAAAGGAAACCCTTCTCCAGCTATTTCTCTGATCAGAAACTATCAGTCAAGTTGACTAAGCATTACTGGGAACAGACTTTTAATAAAAAATGACCACACTCACTATCCTGAAGATGCTTGGCACAAAGGTACCACCATTTTCATAAGATTCCTTTGTTATGTGTTGTGTTTCTATAACAATCAAAGAACCACCAAAAATATCTTACCTTCGGAGACTTAATTGCTATGGGTCTTTTGTCCACATTTATTGGACTATGAGGCAAAATACAAGCTTCTTCTAAATCACTGTCTTCATTTCCAATTTTTTCATCATCATCAGTAGACTCTGGCTTCTTAGGAACTGAATTTGAAAAAATCATTGATTATAAAAGTAATTTTGATGATTTTAATTAATTTAAAATTAGAAAACACTTAAAATTTTGAAATCCAAAAATTTCTTTACAAGAGTAGCAGCATTAAATCATAAGGTTAAATGTTCCAATATACATATAAAAAAGAAAACTTTCCTTTCCCCACTGATTTAGTGATATTTATAGTATTACTTTTTGTAGGATTAATATACTAGTTACTAAATCCTAACACATTCACTATCAAGTTTCATCACTGTCTCTTATCTTAGGAAAACAAGCAGGCCTCCCTGCCACACATAAACATTATAGCCGTACATGGAACTGCCTCACACAGCGCACAACAGTAAAGAGCTTCCCTCTGGAATCACAGACTGAACCATATAGAAGGAACTACGTTAACTGTTTCCCAACCTTCTGACATTTTTACCTCTGTTTCTCCTCCGTTCTCGAATTATCTTCTGAGCTATCCTCCTCCAACGGGGCAAAGAACTTAACAGCTTAAATTTAGACATAATAGAGAGGTCATTGCAAACAGCAGGTCTCAGTTCATTAAACAGGAACCGCAAACGTTCAATGACAGGAGCACAGACCTCCTTATAAGAACGGCCTTGTTCTTGATGAGTCTACAAAATTAATAGGAAAAAACAAATTAACAACAAATAGTCTGGCAACTGTCTCCATACCACAGAAGAATTAAAATCTATCTACCTTAATGAGTGAGCATTTTGCTTGGTAGACAACTCTACAAACGTCCACCACTGCTTTAGGCAATGTTCGGTGCTTTACTTGCTCAATACCAAGAGTGCCTGCATGAACTAAAGACAATGCCACATGACCTGTAAAAAACATTTTAAAAAGAAGGGTAAAATATGTGCTGCATGTCAGCTGAAAGATTTATGATATCTGTGAAACATGTATTTCAAGTTTCATACCTAAGTCTTCATGCTTTAAGAGGCAGCATAAGAGCAAACGGCCAACCTCCTCCACCGGATGCTCAGGAGGGAGAGTGATGGGTGTGGTCAAGTGGCACTGCCTACAGTACCTTTCAATTTGACACAGGAAGTCCTGGAACAGAATGCCAGGAGGTTAACTTCACATCCATCCAGGGAATCCTCACAAATCCTGAAGTGCAATGGCTTCTAACTCATAATCAACAAACTTCTAAAACCTCACTGGTATATGGAACAGAATCATCTGCTCACCTCCAAATATGCATAATCAAAGTTTATGCTATATTTATCAAAGCATAACAATATTTCCATGTCAAGTCCTCAGATAGGGTCAGTGGCACAGCACCTGCTTGGTAAGTGCAAGGTCCTGAATTTGGTTCCCGATACCAAAATAAAAGTCCTCAGAGAATAGAATACTAGGTTAGGAATGGAAGAAAGCCTGGCTCACTTTCACATTGTGGTCCTGAATGTTATTGTCAGCAATGGCTTGAAGGAATGCCTGGGAATGGTCACCCAAGGCCCGTCTGTGAAAGCAGAGTCGGGATTTGCTGGCAGGAGTGCCCCCAGGAGAGCTACAGTGGTCCTCATCTTTCTCCTCATTGTAGCTGTAGTGGATCTGGCTGGTCTGCAGACCTCCAGAGAAAATGGACAACTGAAGCCACTCTAGAAAAGCAAAGTAAACATTAAAGAGAAACTTGAGTACACACTTTACAATAAGTACAAAAGACCCTGAACTAAGTACTCTAGATTTTTGTTTGTTTTTTGGTGCCAGGGACCGAACCCAGGGCTTCCAGCTTGTTAGGCAAGTATTCTACCGCTGAGCCAAATCCCCAGCCCTGTTTCTTTTTTTTTTCCCAAGAACCCAATTTAAAAGGTGTAATTCAGCATCTCTCAAAGGAAACAGCCCATCTAACACATTTACACAGGCCACTTTATAACGCCTTCATCTACATGAGCACACACAGCACTTCTCAACTACTTGATGTATTTTAAACACAGCATCAGGACTTGGAGTGGTGCTTCCAGCCCAACACTCACTGCATACCTGTGCTTTGTCTAGTTCAGAGACCAGGTGCAACAGAATAGATGTGGTCTATGTACGTTCCCAGGAGTGCCTGGCTTGGAAGCTTAGTACACTGTGTGGTGATGTGCACAGGTGAAGGCAGTATAAGAGGGAGCGCTCAGTAAGAAGGAACTGACAGGACTCTGCTTGGTTCCTGAGAGCAAGCTGTTCAAAAGCCAGAGCCAAGCTCTAAATCTCATTTTGTCTTACCCATGTGCTCTACCATGATGGCATTCACCACAAAGCAACAAAGCTGATGACCATTTATTCAGATTTTCCATCAGCAAAACTGTGAGCAAAATAAGCCTGTTTTCTTCAGAAGTTACTCAGCCTAAAGAATTTTGTTATGATAACAAAAATCAAAAGAATAAAACCATGGGAAGACTGCACATTCTCATAGGGAAAACAACACTTAATTTCACCAGAACAACACAGTCCACAGAAGACTAGAGAGGGTACAGGGCCCAAAGCAGGGAGACTCCACTGTGATAAGGCCCCAACACAGAACACTAAATGCTACACATGCGCAAGGGGACAGCATGGCTGAAGGGTTTCTGCAGAGAACTTCCTCAGGGTAGGCTGCATATTCTTACCCTGTTCACAAAGTAACAAGAAAGAGAGAATTTTTAACAAGAAACACATAATCTAAAAAGAAAAGATTACGAGGTCCAGCCAAATAGCTCAGCATATTAAAGTGCCTGCAAGCAGGCAGAGGCCCAGGGGTTTGATCCCCAGGCCTGCCAAAATGGCCCTGCCCCTGGGGTGCACTGAGATGGCAACTGAGACTGGCTGTGGTGGCACACACCTGTACTCCCAGCTCTTGGGAGGCTGTGACCAGGCTGATCACTAGGAGTTTGATCTAGCGGTGAGACCTTGAACATCCCTATCAGGGCTGGCAAAATAGCTCAGCAGACTAAGTGCCTGCTTAGGCAAACACAAGGACTGAGGTCTGATCCCCACTGAGCCAGGGACCAAGCCTGGGCATGGTGGTGCACACCTATAATCCCAGTGCTGGGGAAGCTGAAAATAGGATAAGTACAAGTCTGAACTACATAGTGAGATCCTAAAGAGAGAGAGACAGACAGACAGAGAGAGAGAAAGAGAGAGACAGACAGACAGACACAGACAGAGACAGAGAGACAGAATCCACATTTAACGTGATTTGTAAATCCACATTTACTGGGCACAAAGGGAGACAACATATATCCTGGCCCATCTGTTGGAAGGAAGAGTATAAGGCTACAGGCAAACATTCCTGCACAATATAGCTCCCTCTGCAGCCAAGCAGCATGAGGCACAGGAGAGCCATTCACAGCTATTTCAAATCATTTGAGTTTCACCATCCTTATTTATTTTCATCAGCAATAACTGTGCTGAGTCTTCTTCCTCTCCTACTCTTAAGGACATTTGCAGCTAAAACCAAAATGAAGTCATATGCTAATCAGTCAGCAGAAAACAAACTTTTCTTACTGGCGCATTCAATCTCAACAGGTGACAGTGGTGTGCTCACTGCTAAATAGGAAGCATGGAGTCCGAGAAGCAGGCCCAGATTTCTCTCTGTGTCTATCAGAGGTGAAGACAGACTTCCCAGATCTGGTATGGTAACAACTTCTTGGTCGGGCTGGAAAATCAAGTTTGCATCAGTCTGAGAAAAGTTTAATCAAAAACACAACACAAGGGCCTGAGTTTAATCCCCAGTTCCACCAGACACACACACATACACACATACACACACAAGAAGCACACACTTGAGATGTAGTACTGCCCTGACCAGGACAAGTGAGCGTCCTAGACATCTACATCAGTTTATACCACTGCCCAAGGAACAGTTGATATCATAAACCCCACAACCCCTAGAAAGCAGGCAGCAGAGACACAGCACAAACACCAACACACACGTAATGACTTAGCTACAATATTCTCTAGGGAATCAAACAGTTTCCAAAATGATTATATACATAATATTTTAGAAGATACAATGAATGATACACATAAAAAAGCAATGACAATATAAAATATGACAAGCATTGCTGTACAGTAGTGAACTATTACCACACACACCAAGAAATTAATTCTAATAAAAACAAACTCACAAAAAAGAAAAACCTAAGAGTTTTAAACAATCTTAAACTTTTCCGGTCATATCTGACAATTTAGTAGATTTTTCTCTTGGTAAAATGTCTTAAATATTACAGTATAGCATTTACTGAATTTTATTACCTCTGAGTATCTGGAAAGTCAATTCAAATACATAAAGTCCAATGCTCATGAAAATATATAAAAGATGTATTTTTACATAAGAATTATGCTTCAACATAGTTCCCCAAAACTATATACTCAATATAGGAAGCCTCTCTTAAGTTTCTATAACCTTACAATGAAATGACAAAGACCAAAGTTTAACATCCTCTTTTTGTATAAAGATTTGCATATTGATAATTATTTCAAAAATTTAAAGGCCAAAACATCATAAATCTTAACATGAAAAAAATATAATCTGATTAAACAAACATGTTTACCACTCCCCATCCCCAGAAGGTCCAGATGATTACTTTACAGTAACAGTCTCACACAAGCAGAGAAGACCTCCCAGGACACACCCCATGTCATCCAACATGTACACAGACTCACCTCTAAGTACTGGCCAACACAGAACGCATGCATGGATTCCCGAGTATCTTCAAACTGCAAAGCTGCTTCCAAAGCAACCACTGGGTCTTCCCCTGCAAACTGAGCTAAAATAAAAAGCAAAAACACAGCATGACTTCACTCACTGTGCCCATACAGTTTTAGCTGAAATGACACACAAAAAGTAAGTCAGGCGGCTGAACTCAGAAGTGAGGGTTATCAGAGCATAATGATTTCTCACCCTCTCAAGCTTGTCTGAACCCAAGCTTCAACAAGTTTTTATTGAGGGGGAAAAAATGTATAGTGATGCATAATCTTTTAACTGTGTCTGAATTTGCTGGTAAGACAGACACCAAAATTAGAGATATATGAAAATCTATAGGGGCTAGAGCAGAACTAAAGAGATCATTTACAATCTTAGCTTTATGTGCTTAAAAATAACATAGGAGGCTGCGCATGGTGACATACACCTGCAATTCCAGCACTGCAGGGGCGAAGGCAGGAGGATCACCAAGGGGTGAAACAAGCCTAGTCTACACTGTGAGTTCAAAGCCAGTCTGAACTACAAGCAAGACCCTGTCTCAAAAATAAATAAACAGCCCTTTCTCAAACAAACAAAAATTAACACATACTTGAACCTTTAACCATGAACTAAAAAGTATGGCCTACCTAGAATGCTATTTCCTGTTAAGGACTGTGCCTGGAAATCCTTTATGTCATACACTTTCCCATCAATCACAGTCCAGAAGCCTCCATCCTTATTGTGGTTCTCCAAATCAGCTTTACGTATAAGTGTCACTTCCTCATTATTTCTACAACTCTGACCTGTAAAAAATGACTCTGTACATAGAGAAACCAAAAATCAATCAAATGAAAAATTAAAGAATAGTACCAAACAGATAAATTACAATCACAATGGGAAAATAACATATATTTCTGTAAAGGTTACAACAAAGATTCTTAAAAAATACAAAGATTCTATTCCATACATAATAGTGTGGCAATAGCACAGAGACAGACATATTGAACAAGGGAACTGAATAAAAAACACAACAATAAATACGTATTTTGTTGAAATGACCTTTGAAAAAGAGGGCAAGACAATGCAATGGAAGAAGTATAGTATTTTTACAATGATGCTAGGAAAACTACCACATGTAAAATAAAAGAATCAAGTTGGACCCTTATGTTAGACTACATAGGAAATCAGATGAGAACCTAAGAACTAAAACTATAAAACTTTTAGGAGCAAACAGGGAAATGTCACAATATTGATTTTGGAAATGGTATCTTGGATATGATAATCAATACCAAGGACAGGGCCCGGGGAGATAGCTCAGTAGAAATAAGCACTTGCCTGGCAAGCACAGAGTCCCCTGGCAAGCACAATACTCAGTACTGCCAAAAAAAAAAAGGGCAATAGGGTCAAAGAAATATCTCAACAGATTGAAGCGCCTGCTTAAGCAGACACAGGGGCTGGGGGTTCTATCCGACCCCATCTCCGGGTACACTGAGACAGTAACAGACTGGGTGGTGGTGCATGCCTGTAATCCCAGCACTTGGAAGCCTGTAAACAGGAGGATCACTATGAGTCCAATCTACGTAGTGAGACCTTGTACACCCTATCCTAAATACATATTTAAAAAAAAACAAAACAAAACCAAGGGCAGTAATAGAAGAAAATTAGGCAAGCTAGATTTTATCAAAATCAAATACTTTTTGTACACTGAAGGACATTATCAAGAGTAATAAATTATTGCCAAATGATACACATACACAATACATAATTAATTCCAATACAGCTCAGAAACAATCCATTTCAAAATTGGGCAAAGGACCTAAACCGGCATTCTCGAAAGAAGATACACAAGGAATAACAAGCATATGTAGACACTCAACATCAGTAATCATTAGGAAAATACAAATCAAAAACCATAATGATACAACCTCACACCCATGAGGATGGCTACCATAAAAAAAAAAATCTAGTATTGGTGAGAAAGTGGAGAAACTGAAACTTGAGTGCACTAATGGTAGGAATGACACAATCAGAGGTCACTAGAGAGGCAAAAGACAGAAAAAAAACAGGATCTGTGTTTTCTTCTCAGACAACTGGGGACTAAAAAGCTATTTTAATTTTTTTTTTTTTTAAATGACTTGACATTTGTGTCTAGCTGGTGTCCAATAGGTAATTAAAAGCAGATCCCTCTTTTGTATGCTTTGTTACCCTAAAACTTTAGATCACTCCATATAGGCAATGACTGTGTGTGTGTGTGTGTGTGTGTGTGTGTGTGTGTGTGTGTGTGTGTGTGTGTGTGTACTTAAATTTTGAGTCATGTGTATGTGTGTGTGTATTTAAATTTTGAATCTAAGAACTCAGAAACATACAGACCTTAATGACTTAAAAGATTCAAAACTGCCAGATCTCAAATAATTCACAAGTCAAAGTGTCAGTTCAGTTGGTATATGTTGTAGATAGTGTCTAAAAGGAAACACTCAGCTGACACCACAGCAATTTCCTTTTTTATTTTTTTTATTTTTTTTTTGTCTTTTTGAGACAGGGTCTCACTATGCAGTTCAGGCTGGCCTTAAGCTCACTTTGTAGCTCAGGCTGGTCTCGAACTCACAACAATCCTCCTGTCTCAGCCTCCCAAGTGCTGGGATTACAGACATGCGCCACCACGCCAGGCTTTTTTTTTTTTTCCACACAGCAATTTTCTCTCCCACATCAATGCCAGCCTCCTGGGCTCTACACACTTCAATAGGGCCTTTAAAAGACACCTGCTAGGGGATGGGGATATAGCTCAGCAGGCATAAGCTTCCACCAGGCAAGCACAAGGTCCCAAGTGTGCAACTTGTACCAAAAAAAAGTGGACGACACCTACTAGTAAAGGTTTTCAGAAAATTCTAAAGAATCAACTTCCATATTTAACAACAATTTCTAATATAAATCTTCCTTAAAAGTAACCAAATCTGTTATAATTTCTATAATCTTCATTTATTTCTTACACTGCCATGAGTGTAATCCACCTTCTCTCGTAAAATGTTCTTTCAAACACAGACAAAAACGGGTTAGAACAAACAAGACTTCCCTCAGTGAAGTCCTTAAAGGTAAAATGCCATACCCATTATGCCAGGCCAAGCCAGCTCTTCATGATCATCCCGCTCCTTTCCAGGAGCCAAGTGATTGAAGCGATCTAGGTGCTCCAGCAGGCCACCCAGCAGGGGGACAGCTCCAGCCTCCTGCATGAGGGCAGGGCTTTTACTGAGCAGAAGTACTATTGAGACCACTAGTTCTGGAAGGAGAACACCTACATTTAAGAAAAAGAATTAAGATTTAATTAAAAGTGTTTATTCTGGAAAAGCACTTTGTGACCTTTTTTATTTAAATTCTCAATCACAAAATAGGAATGTTTGTCCATTAGCATATTTCTACAGAGTATTTTTTTTTTTTAATCTTTATTTATTTATTTGTACAGGGTCTCACTACACTTAGAATGCTGAGTTATCTCTCCAGGGTATTTTTTTTCCTAAAGAGATGTATAGTTATAAAAAAGAACCCCTCTGAGTTACAAAAATATTTTTTAAAAACACTGTGCCTCAAAAACAACTACTAAAGTATTTTTATTTTGAAAAGTAAACACTTATTAATGTTTACCATCAAAACAAAGCATTGATAATAACAATACTTTCACCAGGCACAATAATGCATACCTGTAATCCCAGCACTCAGGAGGCTAAGGCAGGAGGACTGCTACAAGTTCAAAGCCAGCCTAGGCTATAAAGTGAGCTCAAAGCCAGCTTGAACTGCATAGTGAAAAGTCTCTCAAAGAGACTTTTAAAAAAAACAAAAAAAAAAAACCCTAATTTCACAAAAAGTAACTTTCAAAAGAGACTAGGTAATGTTGGAAAGTATTAAAGTTTTGAAAGGATAACTAATGTACATACTGTTGAAATAAAATGAAACAATGTTTGAGAGTAGTGGTACACAGCCGGCCTGAACTACTAAGTGAGTTGAAGGCTAGCCTAAACTGCACAGCAAGACCCTGTCTCAAAACAAAATTTTTAAAAAAAATTGCAAGAGGATCAGAAAATGCATAGAGGAAATGAGGAAATGGTACACATTTTAATCAGGATGTATGTTAGCTTTTCTCAGTCTTCTAAAATAAACAGGTGGTTCAAGGTAGGAAACAAGAAAGGTACCAGTGAAGTCCCCTTCCACGATACAGGCCACCTCCGCAAAGTGCCGCCAGCTGACAGCAGCAACACTGGCTGCCACGGGCAATATGTCTCCAATGTGTGTGCACAGAAGGGCCGTATACTTCTTCAGCAAGGAGCCAACACCTGTCAGCTCGGGACCTGAAGGAAAATACAGAAAATGTTACTGTCACTACTGAAAACATACTCTTTAAACCAACTTGATTGCTGACTCCACTCTTTAAGGATGAATCTTGTGCCTATAAAAACACTCCCAGACCTATTCACACTCAAGTGTTTGGCACTTTTGCACATTACATAACCTGAGGGACAGTGAGTTTGATTATGCTGAATTTTTTTGCAGGTGAGATAGCTCAGTGGAATAAGTGCTTCCCTGGCAAGCACAGGGGTCTGAGTTCAATCCCTGGTTTGGCGAAAAAAAAAAAAAAAAAAGTGATTATGCTGAATTTTATACCCTGTATTATAGAGTATCTAAAAATTGGAGTCTACAAATATTGACTTCATATGAAATGTAGGATTTACTTTTAGCACATACTTGTTGTAAAGCTGATTCCAATGAACAAAACTAGACATTTTTCAGCCTCATAAAATCAATTTTCTGCCTATATGGTTAATAGCTTTGCACTACTGTAAACTCTATCTTCAAGACTGTCATCTCTATCAGACTATAAATGTGTCTATTTGAACCTCTAGGTTTCTACCATAAAAAGTACCTACCTTCTTTTAAGAAATAATTAAGTTATTCCTTTTACTTCTAAACTGCACTATAAAATTATCAACAGAAGCTCAATTATTTGAAACAGTTAATTTTTAATTAATTAGTATTTAACTTTCTGAATATTGCATAATCTTAATTTTTGTTTTAAGATTTATACCATCTTTGAATTATAATTTATCTAAAAGAGATCATATGATACCTTCTCCTAGTATTAGAAACTTTAAAAAGTATATTTCTTATTTTCTGATGACTTTATATTACTTCTGCCCTGTCTTTTATACACACATACACATGAAAAAAAATATATGTGTATAACCCAACATAAGATTGGTACTGATTCATAGAAATCTTCAATGACCTTTTAAATAAGGGTTCATCTAATATATATATATATATATATATATATATATATATATTTACATTTATATTTTTTAAAGACACATTTATTCAGCATCATGATCAGACTATTACATTTAGCAATCAACAGCATGGATGCAAAAAATGATCTACATTAAAACCCTTTGTTGGAATGCTTTACACTTTCCACAGAACAGAAACTAAAATAACCTGTTATACAATTAGTCACAAACACAGTCCTTTTTTTGCCCATACATATGAGTATTGTCTAAAACACGTCTTCTTTGTAGCAGCTGGGCCCTGCCACCACTGTGCTTGGCTGAGTTCACAAATCTGTTATAACCTGTAGCTTCCCTGCCACTTCCCTGGCTCTCCTGCTAAGCTTTGTTTCCTGGAACTGTTTAAAACCTTCTGCCATTGCCATAGCTACTGCTGCTGCTGGAGCCACCAGAGCCATCTTGATTTCCTGGTTTGGTAAAATATTGGCCTCCACCAACATAGGGCCCAGAGCTTCTGCCTCCAAAGTTTCCTCCCTTCATAGGTCCAAAATTTGAAGACTGACTGTTGTAATTGCCAAATTCGTTATAGCTTCCACCACCTCCATAATTGCTTCCACTACCACCACCAAAGCTGCCTCCACCTCCTCCATTGTTATAGTTGTCACAACTGCCACTCCTGCCATGGCCACTGCCTTGGTTGCCATAACCCTATCCACCACTTCCATAGCCTCTGCTTTCTCCAGAGTAACCAGGGCCACCTCCTGCATAACCACTGTCATTACCAAATCAATTATAGCCATCTCCACTGCTACCATATCCACCACCACAATAGCTGCCACCAAAGTCACCTCAACCACTGAGATTTCCTCCACGACCGAAACTGTCATTGCCACCAAAACCACCTCCACGATCACCACCAAAGTTTCCAGAACCACTTCAACCTCTTTGGCTAGATGAAGCACTAGCCATCTCTTGCTTGGACAGGGCTTTCCTCACTTCACAGTTGTGGCCGTTCACAGTGTGGTATTTTTGAATGTCAATCTTATCCACAAAATCATGGTCATCAAAGGTTACAAAAGCAAAGCCCCTCTTTTTTCCACTGCTTCAATCGGTCATAATTTCAATCACTTTGATTTTTCCATATTGCTCAAAATAATCTCATAGGTGATGTTCTTCAGTATCTTCTTTAATGCTACCAACAAAGATCTTCACCGTTAAGTGGGCACCCGAACTTTGAAAATCTTCTCTTGAGACAGCTCTCTTTGGTTCCACAACTCTTTTGTCCACCTTGCATTCATGGCTGCATCCACCTTCTCCACAGTGGCATAAGTGACAAACCCAAAACCCTTGGAACACTTGGTGTTCGGGTCTCTCATTACCATACAGTCTGCAAGTGTTCCCCATTGCTCAGAATGGCTCCTCAGACTCTCATCAGTTGTTTCAAAGCTCAACCCTCCTATGAAGAGCTTCCGTAGCTGCTCGGGCTCCTTGGGAGATTCTGACTTAGACATAACGACAATTGGAAGAGAGACCTCCATGGTGCCCACCAGCCTAATATATTTTATATAGTCCTGCATAACTATCACTTTAAGAGCTCTTTATTGTTCATCCAGGAGCATACTGCAACTTCTCTTGCCTTTTGAACTATCCTCTTTGTTATTTCCTATATGCTACGTCTGGATGTATTAAAATATTTCAAGTTTATAGAACTAGAAAATATTTTACTTTTAGTTTTGAAAGGTATGTTTGCTAAGTATAAAATTCAA